>VWZS01000833.1:398813-457413 GCA_013397075.1 Rhabdornis inornatus
TCTCCTCTCCTCTGTTTTTTTTTTTTTTTTTTTTTTTTTAAAGCCAGGCCTGTTTTGGGTTATTGTCTCCCCCTAAAGCCAGACATAGATCGCCTGGCCTTGCCTCCATTTTAATTGCAGGATGAAATGGGGGAAGTGACCCTCTTTAAAAAAAGAAATACAAAAAACCTCAACAAGCAAACAAACAAAAAAAAACCTTGAAAAAATAGTGCTGTTCCTTTGGGAGGGATATAGGTGATTTTTCATAAGGCTGTAACAAGTGCAAAAGTGGCTGGAAATGTTCTCTGCCATGCTGGGAAGCTAGTGAGGTGTCCTCCCCCCTCCCCAGAAAAAAGTGCTGGTAGAATTTGGTGGAGGGGAGAAGGAGAGGTGCTGGGAAAGGCAGGGGTTGTGCTGCTGGATTGCCTTTGTGTCTCTGTAAATAGACATGTCAGTTCCCAAAGTAATACAAGTAGTGTCTGATAACTCAATCCCAGATGACAAATAGAGAATGGAGCAGATTTTCAGGACTGTAATAGTGGGAGGATTTCTTTTTTGAAACGGAGAGGAAAAAAAATTCTGGTACCTCCTGAGGAGGTTCTTCCCCAGCGCGTTATTGTGGAGCGGAGCATTTGGATGGAATCCGGAGACATAAATCCCTATTTATTTATTTTTACACCTGACCGGGGAAAGATAAACAAAGGAGAGTTTAACAGCTCTTTAATGAATTCCTCATGCTTTTTATTTTGCAATCCCAATGATTCATTTGGCACGCCTTACAGAACGGGATTATTATCAGCATTGTTTAAAGCCATGCTAATTAGGAGATGTGTTTAGCAAACAGTGGCATTGTAGACACCTGTACCAAAGTTCTTGCATGCATTTTAATTGCATCACCGGTATAATTTTTAGTATTTAGTCCCTGTCATTGAGATGTAGGTCTCAGTTTGTGGACTCGATCAAGTATTTATTGAGTATGGGTTCTCTGTATGCACAGATCAGCCCTGCTGCTAATGCATTAAATGTGTTCTCTCAAATAAGACAAGGAGTATTTTTTCTCCTTTTATTTTCCTGTGGGGATTATAAGAAAAGGCAGTGATAGCCAACGAAGAGTGAGAAAAATGTGATTTTTGAAGATTTCTGTGGCTGGATAGCTCTTTCACTTTAATCAATACCTCACTTTTATGCTTTTATAGCCTCTTTTAATTGGAAATAAAATTTGACTTTCCCCTTCTAAACTCTCTCTCTCTGTTTGTCAAGTTTTATATTTTGAAATCCTTAGTGATGGAAAAAATGGGTGGAGTGTATTATTAGTCACAATATTTTCATCATGCGGTGAGGAATTACAGCTTTGAGGTGTTTTTTGGGCACTGACAGGGAATGGGCAGAGCAGCTGCTCCATGGGCTGGAAGGAGAGCTACAGGACAGGATTCAGGGGGCTCCCAAATTGCTGAAAAATATTCCATGGTTTGGTGCGTTCATGGGATAACTGTAACTGAAATAGAAAACGAATCTTTTGGTTTTGATGCAGCGTGTCCAGGAGGGGGAAACTCACTCACAGTGAAACTTCTCTCGCGGTTGTTTTCATAGACTGTGTGTTCGCCTGAGTGGAATTGAGTCAATTTCTGTCTGGTACCAAAAACGGGGCATTCTAGTAACTCTCACCTTAGGTGTTTATTCCTGTGCTTTAAATGCTGCTCCATTCTGGAGTGTGTAGGACTGAGCCTTTGAAAACATGACCTGTACTTGAGGTTCTTGGAGACTGGAGAAAATGGGCCACTTTCTCCCCGTGGTCTTTGTTTTCTGGGACAGTTGTACAACAGTGGATATGTTCTTCAGAAGAGGATTTTTTTTTTTAAATATCTGGAAGTGCTTAGAGGAAAACCAGTTTAGCAGCTCCCCCCTCCCCAGCAGCCCTCTGTCAAAAGGAAAAATGCCTCATATTTGGAAGATCTGTTAATTGCCTGCTTTTTCTCTGGTGATGTGTTGTGTTGCTGTGAGGTTCAGCATATTCTTTTTGCCTTTGCTATCCACTTGGGTGGATTTTATTTTATTTTTTTTTTAGATCTGTGTTTTTGAAGTTTCTAAGCAAAGTTTCCTCTCCTCCCAGCAGCAGCGCAGAGCAGGCTGACACCCAATCCAAACTGCCACTGCCTCTTTCAGGACAGAATTATTTCATAAAGAGCTCAATCTTTTCCCAGGACATTTTTCCCTTTGCGTTGCCGGTTTTGCTGGCTGCTCCAGAGCATTCTGTAACGCTTTCCAGACTCCCCCTAAATTGGTAAAGAGCATTCACAGGGGTTTTCCATGCTCCTGTGTGTGTAGTTTAATGGGCAAACAGAAGGGCAGGGAGAGGGCTTAGTTTAAGTCTTTGAAGAGCTACCTGCAGTTGTAATGGTTATCCCACATGTCCATTATAATTCCCAGGCGGCAGCAATGTGTCCATTCCTGGCTGTGAGCACTACCCTGCAAAACTCTCACACTTTACGCAGAGAGATTAATTCCGTTTTTATATTTCGCTCCTGGCTTGCATTTGGCTCGAACATTTGGAAGTGTGGAGCTCACCTGTGTTTTCTGTGTGTGATATTTGAGACTGGGAGTGTGTTAATGGTGAAAGCCAGCATGCTGCAGGTTGTGTGCAGAGAGCAGGGGTCACGTTAGGAGAGAGCACGCGGAGAGACCGCGGCTGCGAGGCAGAGGCAGGAATTTGTTCTGCGGGAAATCCTGCGATCCTACTCCATCCCTAAAGCATCTCCGTGGGAGTTTTTATGATATTTGGGCAAGCACCATAACAGTCAGGGCACCAGTGTTGAAATTTGTTGCTTCAAAACTTCACTTTATTCCCTTCCCGAGAACTTTTTGTATGTTTGTGTTTGCAGCCCTCTTAAATACATCTTTCAGCAGCTGGGTTTCTCAGTTCCCTCTGGATCTTCAGTCCTTTAGGCAGGATGAGAAAGAAGAGCCTGTATCACTTCATGTGGGGCTTCTTTCCTTGAGGTGCAAGAGGGAAGGATCTCAACTTCCCTAAACAGATCAATGGTTTTCTGGTTTGTGCTGCCTTGGTGTGTTTGGATGCACAAGGATGTCCAGTTTAGAGGGAAAGCTGCTCTTAGGCACTCAGTTCCCATCCTCCAGCTGTTGATTGAATGTGGTGGTGTGTAACTTCTTGTTGCCCATCTCCCCTTCTGTGAAACAGGGGTTTTCTCAGCTCTCCCAAACATTTTTAATTATACTGATGAAAAATTGTATAGAAGTGCTTATTTTTCATAAAGGCAAACCAGTGTGAAGTCCTGGATGAATTCCCTCTGGGATGTGGTGGAGTCCAGAGGCTCGTGGGTGGGGTTTGCTGTCCCTTACCAAGTCAGCTGTGGTGCAGTTATTTTCTGAACAGTCACTTTAACTTTCTTTCATACCCATTTATTTAAGAAACATCAGGCTGCTGCTGAGATGTTGGTTTGGAATAGCTTCTGAGCGTTCCAGAGGCAGGGTGAGATCCTTGACAGCCATTCTAATGAGATGGAAATGTGTCCCACTTGGCAGTATTCAGTTGTGCATAGGTAAGGATGTCCCTAGCACAGGAGGGGAGAGGAGGCTTTGGTATAATGTGGCAGGTAGATGATGAATTAGAGCTGAAACTCACCTTTTTGCCTTGATTTTTGGGGATGTGGCTGGCTTTTATTGCAGCCGAGACAGTGGTGATGTTTTCCTGCTGCTCACTTGACTCATGTGTGCCCTTGGGAAGAAAAACACCCTGAAAATGTTGGAAGTTGCCCTGTATTTGCTTTATAGTGGCTCTGAGTTGGCATCTCCTGTACTGGAAAGAGGCACCAAGGTGTCAAAAAAAAATCTACAAACGTATCTATGAGCTTGTGTGTGGACTAAAATACATTTGTTAACAAAAATGTCTGTTTGTACCAGGACCTTACCTGCCCAAGAACCCTGCTTAAAGAAGTGAGCAGGGTTTTGTATACTAAGGAATATGTTTATACTTCTGTATACTGAAATACCTAGTTATCTTCCCTAATTATTTCCTTGCCATATGTTGAACAAACTGCTTATTCCATCCAAGTGAGTTTGCTTCCTGGTATTTCTGACCCCATGGAAAAGAGCTCTGCAGAAAGCTGAGATTTCAGGGCTTTGGCTTGCTCCCTTAGAGGAAGGAGTTAAACAAAATTTACACCTTTTGCACTGATACAGCGTCAGAGGAAATACCTTCCTGACTAGTGCTCAGATCATGCTCTGAAACAGAAGAATCAATGGTCTGTATTGGACATTAGGTGCTTAAAATATCCAAACCAAACTAATTTAGGTGCTAATAAATGAAGTAGTCAGGACCCAGTTGCTCTTAACAGTCCTGCTACTATAAGGTTGGAGAATGAGGTGGTGGCTAAATATAAAGTGAGCTTTTTGACTTCCTTCTTGTTACCAATGTGTCTTTCTTGTTGGCTTCACTCCACTTTTTTTTAATAGTAGTTGATCAAATCTGGATTATGAGATTTGTGCTAAAAAGTAAACCAGGATCCTTACCCAAGGCACAGAGAGCTTGTATCATGATTACGCAAACAGAATTAGGTTTTTCTCAGAGCCCTTCATATGTTATCTTTAGTTTTGCACTGGTTGATTCTTTTACTCTTAGATTATTCATGACTCCTTGTGTGTCTTTTCTGTCTTTTGGGTGATCTTTCTCTTGGTTTTTACCCCTGCTTTAATTCTTTTTTAAAATCACCTCATGGTTCCTCCTCCTTTGGCTCCCTCCCTTTTTACGTGTAGAGTTTGGGAACTTTGGCAAAGATCCCCTAATTAAAAAGCCAAAAACCAGTGAGAAAGTTTGGGGGAAACCATTCTTCAGGGCAATTCCCAGTGTGAAAAGTTTACAGTTCTCTAATCCTCTTTTTTTTTAAGGTACTTTTTATGTTGTTTTTTGACTAATAGATGCACAAGGACAGAGTTGGGGTTTTTTTGCTTAGATTTCTTTTGTGATTTTTTAAAGTAAAAGCTTAAGATCTTGTAGGAGATCTTAAGGAGATCTAATGGCACTTGGACAGGTAAGTGTCATATGAGCCACAGGCATTTGAATTTTTCAGGTTGTTTTTTAATCTTCGCTGCTTGAGTAGCAGATATATCTGTAGCTAAATTCTTTTTTTTTTTCCATGTCACCAGACTTCTCAAGCCTGGCACCCTGTACCAGTTCTGCCAAGTTCTTGCTGTATTCCACAGGGTCCATGACATGAGTAGTGTTGGGTCTGCTCTTCTCCTGGTGCATCCAGATGAGAGAGAGAACAGACATCAGAAAATGGGAATGATTTGAGCAACTGTTACTGTACTGGGATGCAGAGAGGGTGGGGAGACAGGCAGATGGACAGAGTTGGAAATTATGGGAAAATGAATAAGGGAAATGCAGAGGAAATCCAAGTGCAGTGGAAATATTACTGGAACTGAAACTAGGCGCACACACCTGTGCCCTGTTGCAAAGGTGCATCCTGTCATATTAGCAACTTGTTACTCACTGGAATATATTGTATTTCAGGCTGCATAGCTTTTACAGGCACGGAAAATAAAGCTTCTGTTAGTTATTTGCGTCTTCATTTTTGTGTTTGGGTGGTTTTTTCCCAAGTTTTTTTAATGTTTGTAAGAGAAGCAAAGTGTTTTCTTCAGTGCCTTTGTGGATGCTACTTGGTAGTTAAAATCTGAGGTCATGCTGGCTTTTGAAGGCTGTGATTCAGTCGAGCTGGATGGGAATAAAACTCAAATCTCTTCCTTTCACACAACGTGGACACATGATTTTTCTGTGACCTTAGGCAAATATTTTGGTTTGGAGGGGAATCACTGTAACCATGAGGTGAGATTAATTCCAACCCCATTTAAAGCCTGAGGGTGGCAGAGGTCACAGAAATGTTAACTGAAACTTGCATGTCGACTGAAACTATGTTGTTAAATTTTTAAAAAATCCTGTTATAAAGTGCTGGTTTTTTAGAGCGGCATTTTCAAAGCTCTTCTGGAAACGTAGTCAGAAGTTGTTAACAGTCTTAATACTGCTATGGTAAACTCTCCTTATGCAAGAGCTAAATAATTTTTCCTGCATTATTAATTATAGGAGAATATTGGAATGTTTCTTGTTAAAATGGCAAACAGCGTTGTAAATGTGCAGTTATTTTAAACATTGCTTGTAATTATGTGACACTGACAAGCTTTCGTATTGGGTTAAGGTTTAGATTTTAATTTTTGCCTCCTATTCTTCCATTTCCAAACACAGGACATCTGATGAACCTTCTGGAGCGTCTTACCAGAGACCATTCTCCTCTCTTCATTGAAACATGCACTGTCCAGCTGTGAAACATTGCAAGGTTTATTTTTGCTAACAGGAAACACTTTCAAGTATCGGTAAGTTCTCAGCATTTAAAGATATTTTTATCAGGTGGTATGGGAAAGAGAAAGGGAACCTGGAGAGAACATCATTATGAGGGCTGACAGTTCTTCATAAAACTTAACATTTATAACAAGAGCTCGTTTAGAAATGTTGGTCATCTGCAAAAGTTGGAGAAATACCTCTGGCTGTTCTGCTCCTTCCTTGTGGCAGAGGTGCCTCCATCCATCACAGTCACTCATGTTTCCCTCTGTTTGATCACAAGAAGGAAACAGGTGCAGAGCTCCAAGCAAAAAAGAAAAAGTGAAGGGCTCAGCTTTGCCATTTTTACCAGTCTGTTCTGGCTCTTTTTGTGCTCTGGGACAGGTGTAAGTGAGAGTTTTAACAGTAACAGCCCCAAGTCGAAGTAGAAATCCATACACCTTGTTACACTTTGCTAACAAAGTCATTTCCCATGTGTCTGGGTTGGTCTGGCTCCCTCACTTCACCACTTTATTTTTTCTTAACTGTCCAAATAACAAGACCAAAAAGAGCTCGCCAAAACAATTGCTATGGAGAAGCAATCAGAAATAGAGAAAGGCAAGACTTGGCAGTCCAGAATAGAAACTGAGAACAAAGTCACTGGTGTTTGCTTCAATTGGGTCATATTTGTTTTCAAGATTCTCAGTTCTGCTGTTTGCCATAAGAATGCTTGGATTTTCCTTATTACTTCATTTGTTTATTAGATATTTTATTTCACCTTCTGTGGCATTAATTTGGAAAAACTTTCTTGACTTTTATCTTCTGATGTTTCCTTTCACAATCTGTTACTACAGAAGGTCATTCTTGAAATCACCAGTATTGATTTATAGCTTATTTTCATTAAGAGGGCTAATATGTGTATTGAAGATGTTTGAAATGTAGAGATCAAAAAGGACTTTGTTATGGCTAACAATATAAAGTTTTGAATAAAGAAGACTCAGAAGTGTAAGATTGTAAGTTAAATGTTGCCATTGTGGTGTATATGCTATTCTGAAGAAAATAAAGCCTGTTTTATACAATAGGTATGTAAGGTGATAGTTTTAGTGGATGTGTCCTCACAGACAAAAGCCTTGGAGCAGTTGAACTATTCCTACTCCTTGTACCTTGTAACCATAAACACTTGGGTTTTCTCTGAGAAGCCTGTCTGTAAATGTGTCTTACTAGACCTAAATATCTGTATTTTACACAAGACTTTACAAATCTTGGGATTGTTTGGTCTCTTAACCCAGAATGGTGTTAGCCACTAGAAACTGGCAACAAAACGTTTCAAGAGCGAATTCTCCTGAGTGTTCCAGTGCAAATTTCTTTCAGGAGCTGTACTGGTAGCTTTTAAACCTCAGTATTTTATAGGTCAGATAAGGTGAGTCTCTTTAAAGAGTCATTAAAGTGAGAATGTTTTGAAAAGCTCCCAAACAGGAAACCCTGTTGTTCAAGGATCTGATTGAAGTTTTAGTAGCTAAAATTAGACCTTTTTGTTCCCATACCTTTAAGAAGTAACTCTTGCTTACATTATTATAAAGTGGTAGCCAGACTTTAATTACTTTCAGTGTCTTGATATGCTTGGAGTTGACTTGTTTGGAATTCATTAAGTCATAAGTAAGGATCTCATAACTGAGTTTGGAGAGAAAGGATTTGGAAACATTTCACTGTTAGTTTATTGCTAATAATTTGTTCTGGTTTCGTTTTTTGTCGTAGTTCTGTCTTTCTCCTACAAGAGTCCACAGCAGTGCTGTCAGAAGGTCAGGATCGGGGCACTACCTGTGCTGCCCTGGGGCTGTTGATGTCCTCAGCTGTTGTAGGAGAAACACTAGACCTGGAACCCAGTTTGTTACTGGTAAGAAGTAATTGTCTTGGATTTTATTTGTTTATTTATTCAATATTGCAGTTTACATGTTTTCTTTAACAAAATCAGAAATCACTTGTTAGTTTTAAGAACAATATAGCAAAATGTGCATATCTTGTCTTTTCTTTCTTCCCCCTAAAATTTTTAACTTTACGGTTTCTAAATTTTGAATTCTAATTACCCTCCTCACAAAATGTGGAGGACAGCAGTTTTAACTTACCTCTCTTTTTCAGTCCTGGTTTTCTCTTGGAATTCTTCATGTACCATCAGAGCTAATGAAGGTTAATAAATGGATTTTGCTATGAAATCCTGTGTTTTGATTGCATTTTTATGCTGTCCAGCTCCTGCACATTGGCTCACCCGTAACTTCAGGTGTATGGTTTGACAAGTCAAAGCCACAGACAAGTCTCTGATTTAAAGTTTTGGAGTAGAGTGAAATGTTTAATGATAACTCTCTGCTATTTTGTTGTGCTGTTGGAGTTAGATTTTGCTTGTGGTTCTTGTTTGGACTGTGGAAACAAAGCTTTAATGGTATGGTGAAATGCTGGGACTGTGTAGTGTTCTACTGTGCTGTTTGAACTCTACTATGGACTTTCTGGATTGTATCTGCTACAGATTCTAAACACAGATGTTGTTTTAATGCTGTCTGTGATGGGGCAACCTTGGCTTGAAGTTGGAGAAATTTTAGTGAATCCTGATCAGACCAGTGTTAATAAATCTGTGTAGGGACTTGGGGCTTTTTTTGCTCTGCAATCACTGACAATTCAGTGGGCATATCAAATTTGGTAATGAAAATGGAATTAGTATTTTTCTTTAAGTTTACTGAAAATCATGTGCCTCCCAAATCCCTGCCCTTTCTATACTTCTATACTTCTTCTCAAAGTGAATGGTGAAACTTTGATTTTCTTCCTGTGAGTCCCAGCCCATGAGGCTGAACATGCACTATTGGGCTACAATTAAATGTGCCTGTCCCTGGACATCAGAGAGAAGTGATACACATTGTTTGCATGAAACCCTGAGTTCTGAGTGATCCCTCTGCCTCAAGGGTCTGGTTTGCTCTGTTTGCAGACATCTGCCTCTTTCTCCTTGAATTCAGAGCTATGGTTGGAATGACCAATTTAAAACAGGAGATGATTGGTTTTGGGAATCAGAATAGGGTAAAGGAGTTTCTTTTTTGGCAGCTGTTGATTTTTGTATATCTCTTTTGGACCAAGCTGATCATATGAATATAATTTAGTGTTAAGTAGTATCAAGAAATTAAAGCTCTTTCAGAATTGTATGCCGTTCCTCAAACACACTTGTGAGAAAACACTGCACTTGTGGAGATTTGTGCTTGTAAATCTCCTGAGCAGTGTCTTTGCAGAGTTTCCATCCATGAATATCCTGAGTCTTCCTTTTCTCTCCTTTACTGTCCTTTTCAGTTCCTGAGGGGTTTTGTTCTCCATTCTTTTCAGCACAGGGCAGATGGAGAGTAGGAATCCTGGGCATTTTTGTTGTCTTTAATTGGATAAAAGTGAAACTTGCATGCACACTGTGTCTTGTTGTGCAAGGAAGCATTTCAAGCCCAATCTCACCTTACAGAGCTCCTTTGCAGAGGAATTTAAAAAATGTTGGAATGTCTTGGGAGTGGAAACATTGACAGGACACAGGGGAAGCAGAGAAGTGGGGTGTGTTTGTTGGGTTTTTGTGTAATAAAGCATTGGAGTGAATTGGAGTTCTTCCTAAATCTGTTTTTACTTTTCTCTGAAGGGAGAAGGGGGAGGAAACAACACATTTTTGGTTAAATTCCAGTTGGCATGTTTTCTCTAGGGAGCAGAGTGCTGGAGGAGTGCACTGGTGAGCATTTTGGTGCTCTTTACCTTTGGTCCTTGGTATTAAGTGTAGAAACACACTGAGAAAATTGATACAAAGTGCCATGTAGTTTAAATCTTCAGTTCACTTACATTCTCAGAAAAGAAAAAGTAAACAACCAATCAAACAAATCCTAACAACAGCAAACTCCCTCCTCCCCCCCAAAAACAACAAACCTCCAGGCCTTTTTTTTTTTCCCTGTTTTCTTTCTGAGGGAAGGAAGTTTATTTTTGTCCCCACTATTTCCCAGGGGACTGCTCTGTAGAGGATTTTGTGTGCAATTCATTTCTCATCTGTGACTTTTTGTCAAAATTTAAGTAATGCACTGGGATTTAGATGCAACCAATTTGTGCCCCTTAATTTTAGTGATGTCAAGATTTTGGTTAGCAGACTCATTCTTGGGGTGTATGCTGAGAAATTTGCCAATAAATAAATATTTGCTCTTAAAACCTTTCCAGTGGGAAGTGAAGTGAGATTTAGACTCTTACTGTGCCATCAGGTGCTATTTCCATGTTTAAATAACTGTACTGACAGTGCAAAATAAACCACTTTCATAGGTTCACTGTAGCTAGGGTTAAAGATTGTGTAAATTATTAATGCTTACTTCAAGACCAGGGTTTTTCTGATATGAGAAATAAAAGCAGCCCTGTATCTTGACAGAAGTTTGCATGAAAGTGGCTCTTAAATCTGCTCACTTTGTGTTCTTTTTGCTGTTATGTGCAATGGTTTGGTTTGGGACTTTTTTTTTAGTTCTTTTTGGAGAAGCAATAGACTTGAGTTACTGTACTGCCTGTGAACTGGTTTATGAAGAAAGCCTGATCTGCTACAAATTTATTTTGTGGAAGATCTTCAGATGAGCTTTTCTGGTTCATTGGCTTCCTGGAAAGCTATGTTGTGGCCATGTGGCCTAAAGAATTCTGGTAGATGCTCAACTTTTAAAGCCTTCATGTACTAAAAAGACCTGAGATAAACCAAAAAATACATCATTAAACTTCATGGTCTGTTTCTAAGAAATCTCCACAGTTTATTCCATCTTCACTGTGTTTCTACAGAAGTTTGAAGGGTACAGCTTTTCTGAAGAAACCTTTCCACAACATTTTTTAAGTGGAAATAAATATCCTTACCAGGGAAAGGGAAAAAAAAAAAAAGAAAAACAAACCATCAACAAGCCACAAAACAGCATGTGAAATTGGAACACAAGAGCACAGGGTTTTAAAGCTTCCTGAATTTTTAACTACTAGCAAATTGCCTTAAATTTAACTTGGATTAATTCCCTAGTGATCCTTGACATTAAATGGATGTTCTGGTTTGACATGGGTAGACAGAAAACTAATTAATTCCTCTGAATTTGAGGCATATTTAATTTTCTCCCCCAAAGACCTCTTGTTTAAAAGGTACAGTGCTGTGACAGATGTTGGATGTGGAGTGACATGTGTGAGGGAGCAGACCTTGTGACAGAGGAAGATCAAGACATCTACAGTAATAATTCCTTATTTGGAAACTGTTCCATTTTATTGATTACACTGAACAGGGGAGTATCCACCTCACTGCTTGCCTGGGAGTGCTGTAATGTGCCCACCTCAGTGGCCAGTGAGGAGTCTTGCATAGATTTTTGTGTCTTTGTGTTTAGTAAAAATTCCATGGTATCTTTCTCTGACCTTATCTTCTATTTCCTAAAGAGATGAGAAAGAGATCCATCCATCCATCCATCCATCCATGTCAATGTCTGAACCTCAGACTGCTTCAGTCTAAACCAAAAGTAGCAAGAGACATATTTTGAATTCTGTATTTCTGCCACAAAAGCTTAAAAAAGGACAAGATGTATCTGAAGTGGACTGTTATCAGTGGGGGGAGACCTTGACCCACTGAACTAAACTGAATAAATATGAGATAGCAAAGAAATAAAATCATGAGGAATTGATATAATTTCCAGTTGAAGAAGGAAAGATGTTGTGCCATAAATTCACAAGAGCAAGTGGAGACATTTGACAAATACTGTGATGCTAATCTGTATGAAATTGAGGAAGAGAGAATTATCCTTGCAGGAGATTTCCTGTCCTTCGTCCCCACGGTTCCAGGGAATTGGTGTCTTGGAATATGGATTTTAATATCCATGAAGGAACAGTGAAAGGAAATGCCATATCCAAAACATTCTGACCCTTTCCTCATTGTGGGCTCTGAGGTTTTCTTGCGTCTTCCCCTGAATTTTGTGGATATGGCAGCTGTTGGAGACATGACTGGTGATGGACAACTCAGTTGATCCTATGTGGCAATTCATATTTCCTAAGGGGACTAAGCTGACTCTTCATCTCCTAAAAGTAGATGCAGTAGTGCTTTGTGGAATAAAGACAAAACTGAACTGTTGCTCTGCCTTAAGAGGTGGTTCTGTCCAATATGGAGATGTTGGGAAGTGCTGGCAGCCACTTCCAGAGCCTGGATTAGAGAGATGCTGTGCTGGCTGGTGCCATCACAACCTTTTCAGGCCAAACACCTGAAAATTAATTTCGTTTTTTTCTTTCCACGCTGCCTGACCCTGATTCTTGGTTTGATTTTCATTGATTTATTTTGTTTATTTGAGACAGAGATGGTGTCTGGGTGAGGATTTGGTTTGAGGTCTCTGGGCAGATTTCTGTGGTAAATAGGTGTGTACAGCTGCACTGGTATTGACCTCTTCCAGTCCAATTTAAAAAAAAAAGATTGGCTTCTCTGTGCATTCTGTGCTTAATTCTGCAGAAAAGCTGCACGGCTTTGAAGTGGATGAACACAGTTCAGCCTGTTTGTGTTGCAGGAAGATGGTCCTTTCTCTCTTGAGGGAAGCAAATATTTCTCAATGATCAGGGACCAGCTGGCCTTGCAAATGAGGATTTCTGGGGCTGCAGAGATGCAGCTCCATCCTTGCAGAGCTGGAGTAGCTTGAAGCAGTCTTGCATAACTTGAACCTTTGAATCATCAGGTGGCTCTCTAGGAGGAGGTCCCACCTCAAGGATGTTCTGTGGGCTGGGAGGTGCTTTTCTAGCCCGCGGTGTTGGCTAAACTGCAGCTATTTTGCTCCTGCTGATGATAATAATAGCACAGGGTAGGGGAAGGGGGCAGGGTACTGGTGGATCTGTGTTCCACAGCCCAGGAAACACACTTGGATGTGCCAAGGAAACTTCCTGAATCACGGCTGTGCTGCCCACTGCTGCGAGCCAGTTTGAGCAGATGGGACTGAATTTGTGTGTGAACTCCATGGATGTTAGCAAGGTGCTCCAGGCTGGGAACAGCCTCCTTAATGCCAGTGCTAACACTGAACCATGTGTGCTTCTAGGCTGTTTGACCTCAGAGGTTTTGTTTTCATAAGTGACTAAATCCAGGCTTCTGATGAGTGTACCTGCACTTAATGATATTTGGAACTGGGTCCAGTTCTACAGTTGTTTGTTGACATGTGGACCTTCATATCAATTCCACAGTTGGGACTTTTTATATTGGAACAAATTCTGAGCTGTTGAGAGAAAGCAGTAAGATATCCTTCACCTTGGTGCTCTTAATAAGTTGGACCATTAAACCACTGTTCCATGGTAGATAAATCTTGATAGTAGGTTCCAAAAAAAGTGGTATAAGGCTAGAGGAAATGGCAGAATTGAATGCCAAAGGATCTGTAAAGCTGTGGCATCAAAGGCAAATACGGAGTTGCAAAGATAGTAACTGGAAAAAATTCAATCTGAAAATCCTCGCACTGCTGATTGCTGTCAACATTTAGGACCTTTTGTTCTGTTTTGGAGTGTAAGAGGAGGATAATCTGGAGCATAACTTAGAAGGTATCTTGCTGCTGGTACCAACTAGCCTTTTATTTCAGATAATACTGCCAAATTTTATGAAAGCTGATCAAAAGCCCTGTGATTTTTTCTCAGCTTTATGTTGGTCATAAGGATCCTTTCTTTAGGTGATGATGAGAATTTCTCAGTATCTGAGTGTGGCTGCGGGGTAAACTTGGAGATGTAAAGCAAGAAAAGAACATGTTTATTGCAAAGTATTGCTTGTAAGTATTTGAGCTTCAAATAGCATTTTCATAGTTGTGCCAGTTTAGTTTGGGTGGGGACTTAAAACTTTGTGATCTATGGTCTTGGAGTTGCCTGTTGCTCTTCTGATTTTTAAACCATGTTTATAGCCCCTCCATGGCAGTATTACAAGGGAAATGCTGGATTCAATCAGCTCTTGCTGTTTGAGAATTTCTGCTCTTCTCTGTGCTACACATGGTGCTTGTTCCCTTGAGGAAAGTGTGTGACAGTGTGCCCCTCAGTAGTCTGTGGGCATCTGAGCATAGTTTCAAGTGCAGTATCTCTTTCAAAACCAAACTTCAACAAATCCACAGTAAAAACTGACAGCTGTTGTTCTCTGGTTACTTCAGATGGATTTTCTTACAAGTTTGTAGTAATTTAAAGAAATGTTTCTCTGGGATGTTATGAGCCACCGGAGGATTGCCTTCAAATCTAGTCCTTTTTAATGTAAATTATTTGAAGTCTGGTCAAAGTAAGGTGCCTTTTGTAATGAATGTGGAGGCACTGCAGGCAGTAGCTGTATTAGTGGCACTCTTCCCACATGAACCTGTTGCTTCTTTTGGTACAACCTGGGGTTTTTCTCAACCTTGTCTTGGATTTTGTAATCCTGTCACTTCCTTCCCCCTGCAGGACTTGTGGAAGAGGAAACATAAAGATCTCCAAATGAATAACCGAAAGGAAGATATGGAAATTGCTTCCCACTACCGTCACCTGCTGCGGGAACTGAACGAGCAGAGGCAGCACGGGATCCTCTGCGACGTCTGCATCATTGTGGAGGGCAAGATCTTCAAGGCTCACAAAAACGTCCTCCTGGGGAGCAGCCGCTACTTCAAGACCCTCTACTGCCAGGTCCAGAAAACCTCTGACCAGGCCACAGTCACCCACCTGGACATTGTCACCGCCCAGGGCTTTAAGGCAATCATTGACTTCATGTACTCCGCACACCTGGCTCTGACCAGCAGGAACGTCATCGAGGTGATGTCGGCTGCCAGCTACCTGCAGATGACAGACATCGTGCAGGCCTGTCACAACTTCATCAAAGCAGCTCTGGACATAAGCATCAAGTCTGATGCCTCTGAGGACCTCGTTGATTATGAGCTGGGAGCCCCTTCCAGCAGCAGCACGGACGCTCTGATTTCGGCAGTGGTGGCTGGCAGGAGTATATCCCCCTGGTTAGCTCGGAGAACAAGCCCAGCAAACTCCTCTGGGGACTCAGCCATTGCCAGCTGCCACGAGGGAGGGAGTAGTTACGGGAAAGAGGATCAAGAACCAAAACCAGACAGCCACGAAGACATTTCGTCCCAGTCTCTCTGGGCTAGTGACATGGGCTATGGGTCTTTGCGTATCAAAGAGGAGCAGGTGTCACCGTCCCATTACGGAGGGGGTGAGCTGCATTCTGCCAAGGATAGTGCAATACAGAGTGGGTTCTCAGAGCAAGGAGTGGGGGATGGCTGGCAGCCCACGGGCCGCAGGAAGAACAGGAAAAACAAAGAAACTGTCAGACACATTACACAGCAAGTGGAGGATGACAGCAGGGCAAATTCTCCTGTGCTGCCCCTTTTACCTGCCTCAGGATGGCCGTACAGCAGTCGAGACCCAAGTAAGTCATTCTTCCAGTTTTTGGGAGTGAAACTGAAAACGTTGAGTTAATTAGATCTGTTTCTGGGATGATCTTATCAGCCTCTGAAATAGGAGCTTGCCAGAAATACAAAAATGTGGAAACTTGTGTTGCCAGCAGTTCAGAGCACCAAGCACTGTGTGGTTCAGTCAGGAGCCTCGATGGAGACTGGTTCTCCTGTGAAAGTGGTGTTTTTGTTTTGGCTTTGAATTACATAAATCACCCCAAAACCACCACTCTAACTGTTGGAATTAATGAGAGGAAAGGTTGAAGGAATTTATTGTAGCAGGTGTGGGCATTGATGTCAAGGTTGAAGAATTTTCCTTCCACTGTGTGTTGATGATGTAATTACACCACACACACAGGTGTAGTTTAGTCTTACTGATACCATCTTCAGAATTTCCTGATATTCAGGTGTCACTTTCTCTTGGGTAAGAAAACCACCACAGCTTCTTGCTGGTAATGGCAGGATAAGTGTTTAGTAACTCTCAAGAACAACATGTTTTTCTGAGGCATCACTATGGCTTAAAGTGTATTTTGATGTGTGACTACTTGTGGTCTGAGACGAGTGGCTGTGTTTAAAGTGTGTAGCCAGCGAGAAAATTGTTTTCTTGACTTCCTTTGAATCTTCACTAGTTATTTTTTTGTCTCAAGATAACTGTCCCGTTTGATTCATTAATCAGTGGCAATAAATAGATTCAGGAATGCTTCTGAACTAGGAGATTGGTGGTTTTTTCTAAGGGCTTATGGGAGTGTGTTAATAAACTCTCTCAAGCTGACTTCAGGAACTTAGTCTGTGCTGTGAGTTAGCCTGTGTTTCATTGCATACTGGAGTCCAAGTCAGCCAGGAGGAGGGTGTGGGAGATTATAGACTTTTATGTTGCCAAATTTGGATGAAAAAAAACAATACAAAGAGTACTGAAAGTCTTAAAAGTCTTTATGGTCTGAAAAAGGAGGTTGAAGTTGCTCACATAGTGGAGTTTAAATGTGGTTTTCATTGAACAGTAACTCTGCAAATGGCCTGAGATTTATTGTGTTTTATGGTTATCTGCTGCAGCAAGATAATTGCATGTAATTATTCTAATTAGCTGATGATAAAATCTAAACCACGTCACTTAGAAGAAAAATGCAATATAATTTAAGGTAGCGGTGATTTATGAAGAATCTCATTTTTGCAATGCATTTATTTTATCGTTGTTTTGAGTGAAGACTCAGCGTGGATTGCCTGGTCTCTGTTCTTATACAACTATTTTTCATTTTCCATGGCATCCCATAAAAACAGCTCGACCACTTGTACTGTCTGAGGGATGTGGGTTTGGACAGGTACCTGGAGTGAACCAGACACGTTGGAGTGGCTGCAGAAACAGCTGCAGCTCTGATGCTCTTGGAAAGCTGGGAGAAAATTGAGTGTCTTTATGGAAAATAGTGCAGAACAGAAGAGATTGTATTCCTGGAAGCTGAATGAAACTTAGATTATTTAATTCCTAATTGTTAAGGAATTAAATTGCAGTGGCTGCTCGCGGATGAGAGGAGGATGGCTCGAGGGGTTGACTCAGCACAGTGCTGAGACAGCACGTCAGCAGGCACATCAAATTATTTGTTCCAAATCTTGCCTTAAATGCAGTTTCCAATAAAGGAGGTGGTTTCAGTGGTGGGAAAAGGGCAGCTGAATGGTGGTGGTTGAGGGAAGAGTTTCAATATTCCGATAATGCTGGTAAAAGTAAAGGGAAAAACGAAATGCAAGACTTCTTACTGTCCAAAATGAACAGGCTCAGGGGCTGCTTGTGCTGGCAGAGAGCAGAGTGTCCGTGAGGAGCAAGGGGAGTGTGTGGTTTCCCATATTGGCCATCTGGAGAGGTGAATGCAGGTGAAATTCTCCTTTCTGCCCTGCTGGACAGGGAGGTTCCTCTGCATTGTAGGGCCTGAGACTGTGGAATGGGTGCATGTGGGCTTAACAGCAGGGATTGTCCCTGCAAGCCCTGCATGTGTTGTAGGTCAAGTTGTGGTGTCTTTGGGGATTTTTTCAGTATGATTTCAAGGGACTTGAAATCCATACACATTCAGTTTTGGTTAATCTTGGACACCTTGTCCACAGGCAGCCTCTCGTGTGATAGACCTGTGGTTTACCTATGGTTTGGGAGAAATCAAATGGACATTCAGGTGAGGCTGATGCTCTTTCCCTGTGAAGTAAAAGCAGCCCTGCTGCCCCAAATACATCCCTGTCTGGGGCCCTGCAAGCAGTAGGGTCTTCTGGTCTTGCATGAGTATTTCCCATATCCAGCAGATAGGATATATTTTCCTGCAAACTTCGTATCCTGAGCTACAGGGTTGTGCTTAGGCTGGATTCTGGTATCTCAGGTTCTTCCCTCTCCTATTAGAATTCAGCAGTGCTGTAGGGGTGTTGCAGACTTGCCTCCTAAGTGTGAAGAATAATTGATTTTCTTGTGTGCAAATGGGTAGTGACACAGTGCAGACAGTTGTAACAAGTATTTGGGTTGTGTTTAAATTTCAGCTTGAAGTTGTCTTTGATTTAGTCATGTCAGGTTTCATTTTTTAAAACAGACTTCATAGTCTAGGGCTCTCTTTTGCCTCATTTATTTAGAAGTGTCCCTATCAGCAATGTTCACAGCTAAGATGGAAAGCTACTCACTTACTGAGGAAATGGGTGTTGAATGTTCTTTCAGAAGTTACTGAAAGGAAAGAAAGTTACCTAGAACTCTTTGTTCTTTGAGGCTTGTTCACTTTTCTGATCTAATCAGTTATTTTAAGACGCTGCTGGCTAAGGCTGAAAACTCTTGTTGGGTTCACTGGGGTAGTTTACAAATGCCTCTGTACTGCTGGGCTGACACTGGACATTGCATTCTGGAAATGCAAAAGCTGATTTAGGAGAATACTTCTTCAAAGCTCAGTCTTTCTCCTGAAATTGTGCAAGGTACTCTTTTGGTCTTGGTTGCAAACAGCACTGCATTTCAGCAGGTGTTTGGAAGGGGAATCTTGCAAATAACCATTGCATCACACTTTAAATTCTGTGATTGTTTGGGGCAGGATATTCGCAGATGAAAAATATGCTTCCAACTCCTCTATTATGTATAGGATTATTTAATTCCTGTTATATTACAAAGAAGCACATTGCAGTCACTGAAACTTTGCTTTGGAAACAACTCAGCTCATTCACACTCAGCAGTGGTGCTGCTTTCAGTGGGAAAAACATTCTTATCAGTACAGGCAGGTGTATTAAAGTGTCCCAAATATTTAAGTAGACTATTTAAATACAAATCAATGACATCTCAAAAAAAGATGCAGATTTTATTTAAATTGAAACAGTAAGAAAATTCTTTGTGAATCTGTTGATTTCCCATATGCTGGTGGGGTGGTGTTGAGAGTGTTTGAATCTGACAACATTGGAGATTAAAATAAAAAGGGGTGTCTGGAGTAATCTTATTAATGGTAATCTAACATAATGGAAATAGTAAGAGATTGTTAATGTCTGCCATGAAGATTGTCTTTTTCATCCAAGAAAGAATGATCAAATAGGATTTGCAAAGGAATGCAAATGAAAAACTGAGGTGCTGGATTGAAACTGTGATTCAGCTCTCAGTTTCTCAGGGTGCTGTCAGTCAAGCACAAAGCTTGATGAGCACCATCTTTACATGCTAGTTTCTGTTTATTAATTTGGACTGTCTGTTTAGCATCAGACACATTAGGTTTTGTCTTTCTCATCCTGTTTGGGTTGTTCAGGATGTCAGTCTGTCATTCCTTGTAGGAAACATTCATATATATGTTTTCCTCATCAAGACACATTAACTTGGAGCAGCAGTTCTCCGAAGTAAACTGAAGGATGGGCTTTTATAAATAATAACTTTCTTCGTAATTGAGCCAAAAATAATTTCCTCCATGAACTTGCCAAAATAACAGGTCTGCCTTTTATTTTATCCCTTTTTCTTGAATTTTATAGGTTTTCTAAAGAAACATGGTGCTCTTTGTTAGTCTTCGTATCAAAGATGCTTATGAAATTCTGAAGTAGTCTTTATTTGCCTTAGGTTCCTGTTCCTTTAACCTTGCTGGATAAAATTTTTACAGGATTATCCATCCTGGGTTTGTAGACTACAGGATCAGGTGGTGTTTGGAAAAGAGAGTGGATATCTTCACTGTTAAGCCAGCAAAATGTTGCTGGTTTTGCCTCTTCACATAATGGGAAACTGCCACTTGAAGGGTGTCTTTTGAAGAATTTATTGACGGCTTTATTAATGTGTTAGTTCAAGCATGGTAGTTATGATTCAGGAATTTATTTCCAAGGAAATACTCCCACACATCTTCTGAGTGTTTGCACCCAAAAGCTGCAAGTGAAATTCTGTGTGCCAATTGACTATGAAATGAAGCTAATTATTTTAAAAACAGAGCAGCCCTTTCTAAAGGGGCTACAATTTGGGAACTCTTTCCTTTAACACATGTAGAGGAATTGCTGTGTTCTGTTAAGAAGAGCTTCAGGACTTGAGTAAGCCCAGATTAGTGACCTCCATGGGAAGGACAGGCAGGATTTTGCTGTATCCTTCTGACTTTGCAGAGCTCACAGTTCCTCTAACGTTTTCCCCATCAAAATCTTTAATTATGCACAAGTTTCCTCCCTCCTGGTGAGGAGAAGTTTCAGTCGCTCATTTTCCAATGGCACACGTGTGACTGCAGTGGCTGCTGCAGGGAGCTGAGCTCCCCAGGAATCCTGCAGACAGCTGGTGTCATCCACATTCCCCATCCCTTTTTCTGTCTTGGTTTCCAGAGAGCAAATTATGATTACAGGAGCTGTTGTGGAGCACAGATGCTGAACAGTTGGATCACATAGGGAGCTTACATTGCAAAAGGCTTCAGAGGCAGGCAAGGAAGAGCTTGTTCCAGATGATCTTTGCAAAGTTTCTGCAGGTGAGGTCTCTGGACCTGACTACAGGCAGGTGAATGTGTGGATTGCCTTATTACAGAGTGATTTTATTCTTGGAACAAAGTTGGTTTTTCTAAGCAAGCTACTGGGCGTCCTGTAACTCTGTCCCTTTGTCAGTGCAAATCTTCAGATCTTCCCTTGGTTCATAGTTTCAAGTCATTATTAAATAAGTAATTCCCCTGAAAATTCCCCTGTTTGCACTGTGGTATTTGACAAGCATGTTGGTCCAACTAGAGGAATCCAGATTTTGCAAAATGAGAAAAGGGAGGGAAGATGAGTGTGGAGTTGGTACTCAGGATTCAGGTGTTTAAGGAACTCATAAAGATTTTTGCTGTGTTCTTCAGTAAAAAAAATCAATGTATTGAAGGAGATGCTAAGAGAAGTTTTGGAAGTGGGCAGTGTTGAAGTAATCCTGCCAGAAAAGTCACTAGGACAGAATACAGTCAGTTACTCTTCCTTTAAATGGATTTTGCTTTGAAGAGAGGGAGTCTCCAGTCCACCTGAGTCCTGGATGCAATGGGAAAACTTCCGGTGTTTAATAGTTTGTTACAGCCATGACTGAAAACTGGGCTGGATAAAATTTCAGTTGTCAGATGAATGTCTGATGTCCTAAAAACCAACACAGGCTCAAATTTTAATAATTTCCTAGTTTTGGTTTGTTACTTTGTCCTTTTTTATGCCTCATTTTGGAAAGATTACTTTTTAAGCAGGATAGATGTTTTGGATTAAAACAGCTTATTGGAAAGGTGTTGGAGTATTTTTGAGGGTAGGTAATAGTAAACTTCAAATTGCCTGCCACTTGGAAAATTAAGTTCATTACTGCATTTTTCCACCTTCTTTTACAGCCATGATGTTGCAGTTATGGTGCAAGGTGTTAAAATCTTTGCTGCAATTGAGAGGGTTTTGCTGGGGAGATATTTTGATACCCTGGTGGGCAGTGATGCAGCCAGGCATGGAGGGGTTACAGCTCTTATGCCACCCCCTGAATTCTTTCTTAGCCCAAAATCGGCTTAGCCTGCATTCCTTGGGCTTAGGAGCTGCCCAGGTTTCTGGACCCTCTCTGGAAATCTTGGTGTGCTTGAAGCACCAGTGCACTGTGTGGAGGTGGCTGAGTTGCCTCAAAGTGCAAAACCAAAGGAAAAAAAAAAATAAACCTGACCCTGAACACCACTGATTTCTGTGTCCATATTGAGAATTTCGCAGAGGGTGCTCAGTGAATAACTCAGGTTCTCCATATCACCACAGCTACAGGCTAATGGAGTTATTAGGATACGATCTTTGCAGGAGTAACTTTGGAGTTTCTGTTATTGAAGGCTTAGGTCAGGTTATTTTCAAGTTTGGAAACTAAAATCATTGCTTTAAACCCAGACACACTCCCTGGCTACACCCTGCCTTTAAAATGGTTCCACCCTAAACCAGCTTTAGCTCAATGCTCAGTGTCTGTTTCCTTTCCCCACCCTGCATTCCATTTTCCCCAGGCTCCAAGCCCTCCTCCTCCTTCTTCTCCTCCTCCTCTTCCTCCTTCCCCGTGGTAGTTAATCTGCTTTAACTCCAGAGATCAGAGGCATTTCCCCTCTCCTGATTGCGCTCCTCACTATTTTATTTGTTCCTTGTGCTCTTCTTTACGGAGATCTCAACTTTGCATAAACTTTTTACCCCTTTTTGGTTCTTCACTTTGAAATTACGAGTGAGAAATCAAGAAACTTACAGTATTTTAACATAAATTCTATTCCTTTTTTGCAATCAGCCCTGTTCAGGACTTGAATTTCCTTATTTGCAGTGCTGCTTTTGCATTAAAATGTAATAGGACATAATTTTTAACATGCAGTGCCTGGGAATGAAACCCAAGCTTTCACTGGTCTCTGAATTATTTTTTATTCTCTCTCTTTTTTTTTTTTCTTCTAAGGCACTTGTTTCAGAAGGTAAATATTTGTTCTGAGGATTTTCAGAGTTTATAATTCACCATTCTGTCATATCACAAGTGCTAATATTCGTATTTAATGTGGTACTTGAATGTTTCATTTCTGTCCCTTCATGTTTGTGTCTGCCTCTGTCCCGAGGAGCAGCAGGGAATAGTGTCACTCCTTTTATTGCCTGAATTAAGAGACTTGGAAAAAGAGGTTAAGCTTGCAGTACTTTTAAAGTTATAGTCTCGAGTTACTGTACAATTCTCTGTATATTTTGGAGAAACAAGAGTGGCTTAAGGTATTTCTACACTGCCCAGTCATTCCTGCAAGGATACTGTATTATCCCATTTTAGAATAGTTTCTAAAACAATTAACTCACCCAGTTTAACCGTTTCTCTCATTTTTGGATTTGTTCTGTTTTTTTTAGGAGGATCAGCAGTTGGCCAGGTTTGCTCTGTAGCCCAAGGAACAGTTGAGGTCACTAACAGGAGGTGGGGGAGCAGCAGCAAGCAGCAGGGTTTGAGCCAGGAGCTCCTTTTGCTGACCACAGAAAAGTGTCTGCAGAACTTGATTCAATGGTAGAAAAACAAATATTACGGGAAAGAGCTGAAAATTGATTATTTTTTTCCAGGTACCTGGAGGAGTGGAGGGAATTTTCCAGTTACTTGTACACTGATTACTATTTTGAGGAAGACAAAGATGGGGATACACTTGTGCTTTCAGAATATGCTGCAGGAATAGTAATATAAAACCAGGTCATAGTTGTGTGGAACAAGCCTGGTTTATTTTATTTATGTAGAGCTGGTGAGGAGAATGTTTCTCTTGGTAAAACACAGATAGTGAACATCCTATGGCTGTAGGCTGGAAAATTATATTGGAGCCTCAGATGGCATGGGCTCCTCCTGAGCCCTCCAGAAAGAGGAGCACCATTGGAAATTGGAACTTTCATGCAGGATAGTGTTTTCAGAACTCAAATCCTGACAGTCCCAGCTCACCCTGCTTTGAGGCATGGTGGAGAAGCTGTAGTAGGGCTCAAACCTGAAATAACAGGGGTGGGAAGGCACAGCCTGAAGGAGACCAAGTTTTTGATTCTGTAAGGATTCACTTAAGATATCTTACAGCCTTCAACATAAAGAGAGTTTTTAATGATCATATGTGTTGTGGTTAAATATCTATGTTTGCTTGATTGTTTCCTGCTCTAGGAAATTGGAGCTGATTCTGAATGCTGTGCACATTTATTGTATCCACATGTCTGCTGTTATGGTTGTAAAATAGTGCAAATCAAACCCAATATAGCTCATGGCATCACTTCCCCATGTAAATACTGCAGTGGGTGAGAACACTGGGGTTTGCTTAGCAAATAGTGAGTTGTGAAACACTTTTGGAAGATTTCTTTTAGAAAGGAGGGAACTGAAATACAAACTTCAAGGATATTTTTAGCAGCTGGTAAAAGATTGTCATTTTTCTGCCAGCCTGTGTGCTCTTTTTTTTTTTTTTTTTAAATTCCCAATCAAAAAAACACACTATGAAATGAAAGCTATTTTTTCTTTTTTCCCTGAGAGTTTAAAAATTAATTGCCTTTTGTACAGAAGGAGATCAAGCCAAACCTTCCTAAACTTACACAAGAAACATCATCCCTGGAATTCTAGATAAAATCTACTGTCAGGCAGATGCTTGACCCAAATAGGTTGAACAACCTCAGAAAATTAAGTCTTTTATTTCACCTAAGTTTTTTGGGTCACATTTTGTCAGTGTACCTAAACAAAAGCTGAGTTTAAGTGTCTCCCACTTTCCTTTGGTACTTAACTTCACCCCCACGCTCTCCTGCAGTTGTTCCGGTGAAAATCTCTGTGTGACCATGTAGACAACCAGATAGGGGAACTGATCTGCATTTAAATATAACTTTTTTTTAATAAATCCATTTATTTTTAACGTATTAGTTCCTGTCTCAAGTTCTGTCACAACTATACTTGTGGTCTTGGTGCCACAGAGGGAGTAGCAGGGGAGGGTGCATGTTTTTGGGTTGGGAGAAGTTGCTGATGCTGGGACCTCTTCCCTTTCTGTTTGCCATGATGTAAACAGAAAAAAAACCCTGTTTTCCATCACACTAAAAATTCTCCAGCTGTGTGCAGGAGATCCAAAACATCTGCCCCAGGAAGTGTGATGCCTGCATCCATCCCAGGCTGCTTCCAGGCCCGATGCTGATGACTTTGTTCATTAACAACTTGTGTGGTGGGATGTTGTGAACCCTCAGTGAGTTGTTGGATGGCACCAGGCTGGGAGGGATGATTGGCTGGATGGCAGCAGTGCCAGGCACAGCAGGAATTCCACCAAGACAAGGGGGAAGTCCTGCATGTGGCACAGGATAACCGGGTTGGCAGCCAAGGAGAGAGAAAGCAGCTTTGCAGAAAATGTCTGCTGGTGAGTAAGGAGCTGAAGAGGAGCCTGTGTGCCCTCACAGCCAGGGAAGGTTGGCTGCCTGCCTTAGGAAGAGCATTTGGAGCACAGGATCCAGTTTGGGGATCTCCAGGCCAAGAAAGACTTTGACAAGCTTGAGCAAGTGCAGCTGAGACCATGGAGAAGATGTGTGTGAGGAGAGGCTGAGACAACTTGGTTTAAAATCTTCAAGAAGAGAAGGGGGGGGAGGTGGGTTATCCAGGGCCAGACTCTTCTCAGATGTGGGTTGAGAAGGGATGAGAGGTAATGGACACAAGTTACAGGAAGGGAGATTCTCACAAAGTGGTCAGAATGTGGAGGAAGGACCTGGGGAAGTTCTCCTCTGTCTTCCCTGCTTATACCCACAACTGGGCTGTACAAGCCACTGGAATCCTAAATAGCTCTGAAGCCACTTTCAGCCTAATTTATTCTACAATTCTTAGAGATGACTCCAGGTGACAGAGCAGTAATGCTGCCCCAGGTCAGGATGATTTCTCACTGTCTGGTGGTGGCACCACCTCAGATTAAGTCCAGCTGCTCCTCTTTCCAGACTGTACTTTCCCAGGTTCTTGCCTTGCTGACAGCAGGACTCCTGTACTCCCTTCCCTTCAGTTCACTTTTCCATCCTATTTCTGCCAGGTTGGGTCCTGCAGGTGGGGTGAGCTACAGGAAAGGCTCAGGAGCTTCTTGTGGCCATTGAATTGCCACTGTCTTTGGAGGCTGTGGGACTTGCAGAGAGTTTCCTGCAGGTGCTGCGTGGTGAGACTTCCAGTTCAGAAAGGTGTGTTGGAGGAATGGCTCATGAAATACCCCTGCATTCCAATGGTGTTGGGAGGGCTCCTCAAAGACTCCTGAAATTTGCCAGGGTGATGGAGAAGCACAGAGGAGCTGTTTTAAAGCTCAGTAAAGGGTAAGTGAGGCACTGTTGCCCTCCTTTGAAGGACTCCTGTACCTGTGGCTGGCTCTGCTACACGACCCCAGAGATTCAGGACACCGAGGGAGAAGCATCCCTGCTTTGGGCTCCTGCCACACTGAGCGGGGCTTTGAAGAGAAGATGACAGATTGCTTGATCCCCTCTTACCTCGAGACTGCAATGAAAAGAGCAATATTGAGAAAGCAACCTGGCAAAACGTTGCCTTTAGTTCTTGGAGAAAAAGCTTATTTCTGCTTTGAGTTTTCCAGCAGCAGATGCAACCCTGTATGGCTTTTATTCACGCCTTTCTCTCTTCTCATGGGTTTAGTTCTCCAGTTACTGATTTCTAGATGTTCAACTGTCTACATGAGAGAGCAGGAATAAAAGATGAAAAGGGGAAAAAATAATTTAAAAAAAAAAGAACTATGAAAGAGAATAATAGCATTGGGAGTCTGGGAAACCCCACTGGGGGTTTACTGAGAAGGTTAAAACACAGTACAAACAAGAAATAAGTGGTGTGAGAGAAGCAGATGCTGAGGAGGTACTTTGGTAACAGCTGAATTTAAGCCATAATGAGAAAAAATGACAAGCAGGGAGAAGAAATACAAGAGAAAAAAATTGGTTTGTGTATTATAGTAATTAATTAAGGTAGCAAATGGAGTCTTTAAAATGGAGCTTTCCCTTGCTGTTTCTGGGATGGCATGTGTGTTTTGTTCAGTTGTTGGACTAGGTTTAATGCTTTTTACTATCAGCTTCCTCCTAGATCTTTGAAAATAAATTATCACATTAACATTTGGATACTTTATGTACATTGCATTGCTTTGATTTGTGCCACAGCCCTTTCCAAGGGGCTGTCAGATAGATGTCTGTAGTGCTTGATTTTTTGTGACTACTGTAACTTGCTTTTCCCATTCCTGGGTTTGTGGCAGGAGCTCCGTTTATAGGACTTCCAGAGCTCACACAGTAGCTACCCTGGGTGTGTTGGGAATATTGTACTGCTCCTGTTGTCCTGGTGTGAGGTTCATTCCTCTTCATGGATCTGTTAAAGCCTGTCTGGTTCTGTGTGGCTGGGAATGAAGTGTGTTTTGACTTCAGCTGGCATGGGTGACCTGTGTGGGAAGGTGCTTGCAGTCCTTGTATCCCAGTTATGTGATGCTTCATGTGTAGGTAAGAACTTTACTGTTGTTTTCAGAATTGCATGGAAGTACTCTTGCCAAAATTGTCAAAAAATAGGCTCAGTGTTTTATTTGACAATAAAAGCTAGCAATAAAACATTCATCCAAGTCAACAAATTTAAGAAAGCTTTTCTAAAGCTTCCATGTTTTGGAAAGTAGGCTGGTGTAATAGAATAACAGCAAAATAATGATTTGCTAAAGAGACTAATGAGCTCAGTTTCCCAAGCAGCATTAATCCCGTGTTTAGCTCGGGATTTCCTGCGTGTGGAGCCCTGCAGTCACAGGGGCTGTCCCAGCAGGGTGAAAAACGAGCTCTGGAGGGCTGGGATGGAGCTCTGGGGCCCGTGGCAGTGAAGAATTGCAGAATAGAAGCTCATTGACCAAAGCCTGGCTTACGCGGGGCTGAAGCAAACAGTTTGGATTACTGGGAAGTGACGGATGCTTTCGATTCATATCATTCTTTGGCTAAATCTTGTTAAAATGAGCTGCATTCTAGAGAAAAGAGAAGTGGTTTTGGAGGCACTATGGAGAGGAACGTGGTGCATTTTTTGGGTTTTGGTGTGCTGAGAGTATTTTAGTACTTATGTGACTAAGTGGATATTTATTTTGCCATAATGTGTGTTTGATTAGATTACATCAGCTATAAATACTGGAAGCTCTGAAGCATCTATTTCACTGTCTGTCTCTAATCTTGGCTTTTGAGGAACATTTAATGTCTTGTTGTGGTTACAATTAATCTGTGTGTGTTTTAGCAATTAGTGTTTATGTGCAGCGGGCAGCAGCCAATTCTGGCAACTGTCAATCAGCAGCTGTAACAGGCTCTGAGAAAGGAGTGCAGAAAGCACAAGGTGATTCCCTGCCTGACTGGTTATTTGGGAATGCAGTTTTGTGGGCAAACACCCTTTCTGGCCCGAGTTGTGTGCTGTGATTCCGCATGTGGGCAGTGGGACAGTGGTATTATTGTGGCTTTGATGTGATGAAGCTCTCTGTTACCTTACCAACTTAATGGGCTAAAGTTTAATTTCTTCCTTTACCAAACCTTTTGTAACAGCTGCTCGTTTTTACTGTCTTGTAATTTTCCTTTATGTAGGCATGCTGGCTTGTTTTTAAAAAACCTTCATTATCATCTAGAAAAGTGGATATCCTGTGAGCCGCTAACAGAGGGATGACAAAATATGTAAAAATTCAAAGCATTTGAATTCTTCTGCTTGGCTAAGATTTAATAAAACTGATAATATGAAATTATACAAGCAAAACACAGATGGAGGAGGGAAAATGATTTGTTTTAAACAGAGAGCATCTCTAGTAGTTCACATTTATGAACTTCTTACTGTGTTTGTAGTCCCCAGCCCATTCCCTACATCTCTGGGGTGTGGGGAGCACTCTGCCCATGATTGCTTTTTCCTTATTGTTTGCTCTGAGGCTGTTTGTTTTTTAAAGGAACAACTTAGCAGTAGGATGTACTGGCAGAACAGTGCAGCTCAGTAAAACCAATCTGAACATGTTCTGGAATCTGATATGCCCTGAGCTGGGACTGGGAAATTCTCTGGCTGCTCCTGGTTCCACAGGCTGGGCACCTTGAGCGTGTCCCCACGTCTTTCTCTGGCAGCCACCACCTGTAAAATGGAGATAAAAATAATGATCTTCCTTCAGCTGTTTTCCAGGTTACAGGAGGTGGGCACAGTACCAGTGTCCTCGTTAGCATTTTTTAATAAGGCTCTGCAGATTAATGCCTTGCCCTGGTTTGAAGTTGTGGAAACCAGGTGCTGGTTTGTCCCACTCTGCCTCCTCCCTTCTCCCGAGCTTCTGTACAGGGGTGAGTTTATTGCAGTGCTGTGTGTGGACAACACCTGAATTCCTTGCCCTGAAGAGTGCCAAGTGAATTTGTGAAAGCAGCAGGTATTAATTTTGTAAGCGTCCTACCACTGGTTTGAGCTCTAATAGTTCCCTCTTGCATCAAGTAGATTTAAATCTCTTTTAAACTAGGAGGCAATAAAATATTCAGGATCTGCAAAACAGCTTCTTTCTCCATCTGATAGGTCATTATCTGTACCTTTTCTTTGGATATGGATTTTTTTCCTCTGCATTGATAGGAGAAATGCCACAAAGGCATAAGTTTGTTGGGAAGCTTCAGCTCCGTTTGCCAGGTGCTCAGCTGGGCTTTGAGTGTGTCAGCTGTGTTTGCTGCTGCAGATTGTGGAGTAGGTAATTGCAATTTGTTTCATGCACTTTTAAAATGGGCTAACAGCCCTTTTTGTGTGTAATTTTTTTGTTGTTTCATGTGAAGAATAGAGAGGAGTCTGAGAGTCGTTTTCCTTTACATAAAAATACATGAATTATTTAAGCTGATAAGAGAGTCAAAGTTCAGACAAAGGAGGCTCTTCAATTAGACCTTCCCAAAAATACAAAAATAAACTGTGTTTTTGCAGGAAGGAGTTTGCCTTGTCATAGCTTTTTCGATTTTGTTTGGCTTCAATAATTGATGTATTTGTTACTAATATGTTATATTTATATACAGTTTCTTTGTAGTTACATGTTGTAAAGTGGCTGGTCCGTATCTCTTTTTAAACTGTAGCACTGCTGTATAAAAACCCACCCTGTGATATATGCTGGGAACCACTGGTTACTGTGTATTTTTTAGGGAAGTGACCGAAAGGGATTTATAATCAGGACCCCACTTTTAGAGGCTGTTATTACTGGGTTTCTCAAAACCAGCATTATGGGGAAGAAACAAAAGTGTGAAAATTTGGGCTACTGGAGTGTAGAATTAGGGAGAAAACAGAATTTAAACCTTTTAATGTAATTTCAGTACTAGCAAACTATCCTGAAATCTTAGTTTAAGATAAATAAATAGTCCTGTCCAGGTTGTGGGTAAAACACACATCCCCTCCCTGTGCCCTGCCTTCACAGCACAGTGTGGCACTGAACCCAAGCCCGGCTGGTGGGGCAGGAGGGAACAGGCTGGAAAAACAGAACCCCCAGCTGTGAGGCAGGAAAAGAGGGGGGGTGTGCTGGTTTCACCCGGGGAGAACAGACTCAGAGAAGTTCTCTCTATGAGAGCTTCCTCTGGGAGTTAATGGGACCAATTAAAAGTCCCTATAGCCTGACAAGAGAAAACTTCTCTCTCCGAAGTGAATTTAAAAAGGGCTATTTAAGTTAGGAACTGACTGAATTAGTTTTTTGTATGTTTGTCTTGTTATTAAAGGTTAGGAGAGGGGAGGAAAGAGTGGTCTGAAAATCTTATTCTAAATTTGCTTTTCTTTGTTTTTCTTTGTGTAGTTAATAAAGTTTTTTATACCCTTTTAAGTTTTAAGCCTACCTTGTTCTTTTGCTCCCGGTTCTATCTCACAACAGAAAATGAGTGTATTTAAATTAGCAAATCAAAACTATAACAAGGGGTGAGAGCAGCACTGCCGGGTGAAAAGCAAAGCCAAAGCGAGTGTTGCTGCATTCGTGGCTCAGTTTCCCGGCTCCGCAGTGAGGCAGTGGTCCCGGCAGTGTCTGACAGCATCTTCCCTCCTGCAGGCGCGGACGCGGCCGGGCCGGAGCCCAGCAGCTCGGACAGCAGGGGGGAGCGGCCGGAGCCCTACGGCAGCGTGGAGGAGGCGCTGCTGCCGGGGGAGTCCAGCTACGTCCACCAGCCCCTGACCCCAGACAAGGAGGATGCTCTCCAAGCCGCCACCGTGGCCAACCTGCGAGCAGCTCTGATGAGTAAGAACAGCTTGCTGTCTCTGAAAGCCGACATGCTGGGCGAGGACAGCTCGCTGCTCTTCGAGTACCTCCCCAAAGGCACCCACTCGCTCTCCCGTAAGTTCGACTTCTTCTATTTATTCTGTTTTTAGTGATGCTTTAGGGAAAATCTTTAGTGAGAAGAAAATACAGGTCACCACCTCGTTTGTTGCTGCTGGTGTGTTCATATCCAGGTTTAAGTCCTGCTTAATCCCACTTTCCATAAAATTTGGAAACTTTTGTCTGATGTTGATCCAACTTTAATGATAACTACTGAAGTCATAGAAGAAAATACTCATCCTGTAGCGCTTGTCCTCCAATTTCTGTTTCGCTTGTTTGCACAATGGTACTTGCAAACAAAATACAAAGTATTCAAGTCATTATAGGAAAGGTTTTGAATCCAAACTTGATTGATGTTGAACAGCTTGAATGTTGCTCCTGTGTCTGTGGAAACAATTGGGCTGTTGTAGATTGCATGATCTTTACTTCTTGCAGTTTAATTTTAGACCTGTAAGTAGCGAGCAGTTATTGATTTTGTTATGCTTGCATCTGGAAATGAATGTTTTTCTACTAGTGATCTGTTGGAGACAGCTGATGTGAACCATTAGGTGTGGACAGCTGATTCTTCAGCATATTTTTGTGTTTTCTTCATTGCAGCCTGATTCTCTAGTGTATAAAGAAAGAAATTATTAATGCTGTATTTTAATAATACTCTGAGAAGATACATCATGTGTGAAACAGAATAGAGCAGGCAACAGTTTTCTGAGTACTACATGTTGATTTCCAGAAGAAAAGATTTATCTTTATCTATGCTGAGAAAACTGACCAAGTAAATAGAATGAAAAGTTCACTTAGGATATCTATTATTCTATTTTCTTTTAGTTTCCTCAATGGGAAAAGATAAATAACTTTAGTGGTCATAGAATTAGGGAATGAATCCCAGAATGTTTTGGGTTGGAATGGGCTTTGAAGATCATCTTTTTCCAACCCCTTGCCACGGACAGGTACACTTTACACTAGACCAGGGTGCTCCAAGCCCCATCCAGGTGGCCAGCTGGTCTCTGGAGTTGTGTGACAAAAGTAAATCATTCCACAGTGAGTGCCAGACTTAGTGTCTCTTTTCACTTCTCATGTCTGAACAATGGGATTGTTTTTTTAAAAAATCCAAAAACCTTGAACTTTCCGTACCTTATCCTGTAGCTTAAATATTTGTAGGGAATTGCTGGTGCAGTGTTGTGGTTTCTTTCAGAATTACTCGCTTCCTGAAGGATCTCCAGTTAAATCAGATTTAGATGTTCAGATTGGGCTCCAGGGTTGCAAAACCCTCAGTTGCAGTGGAACAGCACAGATGTGGCTCAGTTGAGTGGCAGGGTTTGGGTGCAGGGAGCAGAGTGCCCTGAGCTGGCACAGGGATGGGTGGGAGCCTGGATCAATGCGTGACCGTGGGTGATGGATGCACCACAGGTTCGGACCTGGGACTCCTGACAGGTGAAATCAGCAGTTCCATCTTGTGTCTTGATGAATTGGAATAATAACAGGGCTGCCCTCTATCCATCATCCTTCTCTTTGTTGGAGGATTTTAGGTTTTACTTAAAAACTGAAGCACCACTTGACATAAAGATAAATGTGTATGAAGCAGTCATAAATCCAGGTTAAAATTCAGAGATCGCCCAACCACCTGAGAAGCAGAGTTTGGGGATGAGCATGGTGCAGGCAGGGAAACAGCTGGGTTTGAAATAAAGCTTGATACATTTAGAAAAGGAGGTGGTTGATAGCTCACTGAGGGGTGCCATGGCCCAGGAGGTCCTGTCCAGCATGTATTTGAGATCCTTATTTTCCAGTCTTCTCACTATTACTTGGATTTCGTTCAGCTGAACTTCAATTATCTCATCTTTATGGAAGCAAAGTGAAATGCCCAAGTCAAAAGGAAAACTTCCTGCTTGGTCTGTAGCTCTCACAGCAGTCAGGAATGTGGCTGTGGCCTGGTAAGAGGGTTTTTATAGAAACCAGGAGTTAAGAGATGTATTTTTCTTTCATCTTATTCAGATTCACAGGTATCAATTTATTTTAATCACTTGAAAAAGATCTTGTGATATACAATTCCCTTTTAAGTGGTCATTACTGAATGAACAGGACATCAAGTTCGATGAGAATTTTCAGTGTATAAAATGACAGTGAAGCAAGTGCTAGGAAGATTGTGGAGATGTAAAAGCACAGTCTAGGTTGGTGCTGGCTTTGTAGGTGTTTTTGACATTTTTCTTCAAAAACAATTTGAGGATGTTGAGTCATTTTAAGTCCTGGGTTATATTAAAAAAAAAAAAGGAGGAGGGAGTAGGTAGGAGCACAGTGAAAAAGATTGAACTTAACAAGACAACCAAACCCAGTGGTTTTCATCTGTCTTGATTTAAGAATAAATGCTCTAATTTCAGGGATTATAAATGATCAGTCTCTCTTGACTTTAAAGAAGTGAAGTGTTTTTTAATCTTGGCTGCTGTCACTGGATTGTCTTCTCTTACAAAGCACTGCAGTGCAAAGCACTCAAGGAGCAGTACTCCGGTGTAGTTTTGGTTTTTTTTCTGGAGGAAAAAATATTTAATGGAGGTGGACAGATGCAAAGAAGGTGTTAAACATGTTTAAAATTTGGATGAGCCATTTCTAAAGGGAATATTGCTCTCTAAGTTACTGCACACATTAAAAGTTTTCACTTGCTCTTCCACATCATTCCTGTTTTAGAAGTTAGAGTATATCCCAAGGTTTTCATTTTACTCTGTGTTCTTTTTAACTAATTCATTATATGATCATATGAGGTATGAACTTGACATTCTGCTGGTGGAAAATAAAGCCCAGAATGTGTGTGGGGGGGTGTTGTATCACTATGGTGAATTTCTGAAGTTAACCAGTTCAAACTCATTTAAAATCAGAATGGAAAACTTTAATATCTTGCCATTTGGTTAGCACAGTTGCCAGATAACCTGCAGCTGAAGGGCTCTGAGAGTTTGATGTTCATGATGTGTGATCAAGATTGATGTTGTTCATATGCTTGTCAGAAACTTGGAACATGCAGGTTTTGTAGAAAAAAATGTGTGAGTTACTCATGGGTTACACTGAGGCTGTCTGGGGAGCTGCTGGTTACTGAACCTGCCCGGGTTGTTGCTGGGGGTGCCTTTCAGATAAGACATCACGAGAGTTTTCCTGGTCTTGCCATGTTTTCCTGGTTTGTCTCTAAAAGCAGGTGGTTGTTGTGTGATTTCCACTCCAGCAGAGCTGCTCTGCAGAGCTCCTTGGTTTAATAACGTGTCTTATTTCATTTATGAGCCTGAACTTTGGTAGCATTGTTCCGCACGGTTACATCACGCAGCCAGAAGTCTCAAAGGCTTCACTCGAATGTTTTGAGATGGTTTTGCCAAGTATAATCAAGAGAACGACAATTTTAATGTTCATCAGAAAATGAGGTATTTAGTTTACATCCTTGTTTTCTCATTATTTAAAAAAAAAAAAAGAAAACTTTCACATTGTGGGAGGGGGGCTATGGGCCACACGATTCCCTTAAAGGGCGACTTCCACATTTCAGAATAGCACATTTGAAGGCTTTTTTGTATGTCTAAGTTTGGCTTTTCCTGTTTACCCTCTTGCATCTGTAACTGTTTATAGAAGCAATTCCTATGAAGCTTCCAGTCCAAGTGATTACATGGTACACAGAGCCCTTTTCTTTTGGGCAAACCAGCTAATAGGTTATTTTTAGTTAGTGGTTCATTGGAGCCAATAATTTATCCTTGCAGGGGATGTTAAGAAATGCACTTTACACAGTGGTCAACTTTCCCAGGAAGAAGTTAAAGGTATTCAGTTTGGTGTGGAATTTTCAGACATGGTAAAAGAAGATTTAGGGGAGAATGGATGCAATTTTAAATGAGATATAATAACTTTGCCTTTCTCTTTTCCACAATAGTTTATTGTCCAGCTGTCACAAGGATTCTGTATTTATACATATATTGCTAAACCCCTGCTTCAATTTCTGTGTGCAGAGCTGACTGAAGGAAAGAGTTTTTGATTCCTGATTTAGAAGTTAAAATACTTTTGGTGAAAATTCATTTTAGTACAAGTTTAGGAGGGAAAACGGTTTCTCACAGTACAACTCAGAATGGACTTAAATCTGCATTTTTGTGTACAAAGTGTCGGTCATTGGTGTGGGTTTCTCTCTTCTTGTGTTACTTGCAGTTGTTGAAACCAAATAAATACTGATTATTATTTGAAAACTTACCTTTGTTGTGTTGTACATCTTTGTGTGTTCATACACCTTGGACGATAGTTTATTGGTTCTCTGGGCTTAATTTCAGTGCTTGTTTGTGAGCCTTAATTTTTGCTTTAAGAAGTGCAGAGGGTTTTTTTGGAACCTGTGAAACTGGGAAGATGCTAATAAAAGAATTCATCAAGTTAGACCCCACTGGTTTATCTTTACTGTGTACTAAAATACGATTAGTTCAAAGAACTATAACCCAGAGATGCCTTTGGGGCAGTTTGAATCAGTTTGGGATGTTCAGGGGTAAAAAAAAGAAATGTCTCTCTGTCTAGGCAGGAATTCTGCTATGGACCTGTAGAGCTGGATTCCTGGTAACAGTTTCTAACAGGAAATACTGATAAATTCCTTCTTTTCCCCTGAATTTTTCCTATCTTCGATTTCTGGCATTTTGTTGTCCTACTTTAAAATGACAACAGCAGCAGATGAGCAGCACCTGAAGGAAACCTTGGAGCGTTGTTATCCCAGCTGAACAGCGATAACTAACTTGGGAAAGATAATCGGTCTGCGATCAAAGAGGAGGAAAGTAAATCAAACATCCAGCTTGTGGCACAAGAGCAGAATTTCCTTTGATAGCTGATAAAAATTAAGGTTTGGGATTGTTCACATTTCGAAACCTTGCTGTTTGTTGTCACCCAGATCACAGCGCATTGTATTCGGACACAGTGTAAACTGTGACTTGTTATTTGTAGCTGCATTAAAAAGTGTTTTTTTATATCCCTGAAGGTTTCCATCAGACTCTTTTTTTGCTGGAAATGAGAAAGCCTTTAGGGCATAGAATGCTTTAAATATGAATTTGTTTATTTTATGCCATATTTGCTTCTGGTTTTGCTGCCTTGTGTTTCGAAAAGAACAGCGTGCTCAGTATGTCATTCCAATATTCAGTCAAGGCATGTGCTGAAGTTTGTATAATAATTTATAACATACAGTGATATTGATGACACAGTCTTTATTTGTATTTAGCTTTGTCATTGATCCTCAGGGCAGTTTCTGGAATATTGTTTTCCATTTGGCTGTTGCTACAGTGTAGGCGAGGGCCGGACACAGCATGTTTTCCTTTTGAATTATGGGAGATTTTTAGTCTGTAATGACTGTCAGGTGTAATTGAACGGTTTTGTACAAATATTTGAACCTCCATCCTTGCTAAATATGGAGTGACAGAAATCCTTTTTTCCATCTTTTGTAAAGCACTTTGAGATCAAGTACTGACGGTCTGGTATTAAATAAACCACCACGGACAGATCTTGAGATCTGAACCTGTGACATAAACTTTCTTGAAAGTTAGTGGAATGAAGTTTGTGTGTACATTCTTTAAAGGTGGAAGTGTATGTGTTCAGCATGGTCCTTCTCCAAGAGAAATGTGGATATTTGTGCTGCGCTGTGCTTCTTTCTCCCGATGGACTCTGTAGTGACTGAGCCCTGCGATGTCGCTCCAGCACACACAGACATTTGGGTGGGGAGGCTGTTTTTTAAAAACAAAAAAAAACCAAACAACCCATCAACCAGAAAGACCAAAAGCCTGGCATCCCTGTCCTGCTGCATTCCCTCCCACTGACAGAAGATGAGCTGCGAGTGCTGGGGCGCTGCCTTTGCGAGGCCGTTTTTAAAGCCACCAGCTGGTGCTCGTTCGCGTGGGTGAGATTCGTTTCCTGTGTTCCCCAGGGCCTGGCACCAACTCGAATCGTTCAAGGGGTGAAAGTGATGGCAAAGTGGAAGCACTATCTCCCCCGCTGCCTTCAGCACACCTTGCCACTCAGAGCCCTCCCAGGATCTGCTCTTCTGGTGACATGTCACCAGAAACTGGGATAAAAGGAGAGGTGCCTTCCTCAACCCAGGTAAGATCAGGGGGAGGGGGAAATACAAAGAATTTGAAATGCAAAGGTGTCTGTTTGATCAAATCCTCCCCAGTTAGGAGTATTTTGAAAGATCTAATGCTTTATACTTTAATCTTTGAGCTTTAAAAAAGAATACAGGTTATTTTAAAACTAGAAGTCTGTTGAGGGTCAGGACTGGTGCTGTCCCAATTTTAGTCTTTCTGCCTTACCTCAACAGAACTTCTGTTCAAAAACTTCTGGGGTTATTTAAATACAAATTCCCTTTTTATTGTAAATCCCTTCATTTGCAGAACATTACACACTAGCATGTAATAATGGCATGAGACCTCAGTGTCCCTATTGCTCACTTCTGGTGTTGGGCATTTGGGTTTCTTGTAACTGTCTAAATTCAGACAGAAGTGGGCTGGCTCTGTATTACAGAAGTCAGCAGTTTGACCTAAAATCTGTAGCTTTCTGCAGAATTTCTTATTCTTAATATTTTTGAATTATGCTCTGTTAAACAAATGGGTGGAAAACACAGATTTTGCTTTGCAGTCCTTGTAGAGCAAAGTGAGCTGGTCTGCACAGACCTGCCGAGGCTGCAGCACGCCTCTGCCTCATACAGGGCTGCCATCTGCCACACACTGGCATATCGCAAAGGATTTATAAAAAAAAAAAAAATATATAAAGTCAGCTTTTATTTAGAATTTGGATCAGCAGTGCCAGAGGGCATTGCAGAAAGGGAGTTATGCAGAAGGTGTTTGTGTTCTACAGGCTCTTCTGTGTGGAAAGGAAGAGTACCTGCGGAGGGCTAAGGGAGAATTTTCCAGTCCTGTTGTATCAACTTAAAATACTCTGTCCAGCATTTCCCACTGGCCTGAGCGGGTACTACAGATACTTAGTGAGACTGGAAACTGAGTAGTTATCCAAGACTTAAACAGGGATGTTGATTACTGTCTTCAAAACACCAAATGATAAAGTGTTGTGAAGCAAGATAAAGACCCAGTTCACTGCTCTGGCAGTGAAAGCTTTGTAAAGGCGCTTTGAGTAGCCAGGTCAAACAACTGAGCCTCCCTTAGAGAAGGGGTGAAGGCAGTGACAGTGACAGGAGTCGGAGCTCTGCTACAGGACAGGTTCTTCTAATGCCTGCCTTAACTTCCCTGTGCTTTTCCTTTGCAGGCTGCCTACGATGGATTGCTGGCACTCGGGCAGTTTGATAACACTGACTCAGGTAAGCAGAGAGAAAAACACATCTTTAAACTGTTGTTATTTTGTACCAGAAGAGGCTGATCCGTGCATGTGCACCCACGGTTCTGTTTCAGATTCCAGTTTCCCAAGATCTGAAGACACAGACATCACCGATGGGACCTTCCTGGATTCAGCCCTGGCCAAGAGGCTGACCTGTGGCTTGTGCAGGAGGGTGTTCCAGTGTGCTGAGGAGCTGAAGGAGCACATCCACGAACACACCTTCTCCATGCTGCTCCCTCTCAACATGCTCGACTGCTCCCAGCCCGGCGTTGCTGCTGGCCAGCTTGGCCGCTTCCAGTGCTCCAAGTGCCCCGCCAGCTTCATCCTGAAATCCAGCATGGACCGCCACGAGAAGACCATCCACTTCCACTGTAAGAAGATGCAGTGTCCTAACTGTGCCAAGCTGTTCCGTGACAAGACAGACTTAACCCGGCACCTGCTGGCCGTGCACTCGAGCGAGCGCGCCTTTGTCTGTCTCTGCTGTGGGACGGGCTTCGGCACCCAGAAGAGCCTCAGTAGCCACGTGAAAATGCGTTACCTGGGCTCTGGCCAGCTGCCTGGGCTGGAGCTTTTGGACAGTGTAGGACCCAGTGAGGATGCTGAGGATGCATAGCTGCTGTTGTTGTATACGAGACACTTCCTTGAACCAGGAAAAGCAAATTGTGCCATGGTTCTCGTGCTGCAAATAAATGTTCCACAGGTGCAATTTCGTAGAGTAACTCCCCAAAGCTGATCAGTTGATGCTGTGCTGGTTCCAGAGGCTGTGTCACTGCAGCCTTGGGGCAGTTTTTGTGCAAAGATAACTTTTTTGGGTCCATAAAACAGGCTCTTTGGCTGTTTCATTGGCGTGTTCATTCTGTGTTCTGACACTACCTTCAACTCCTTTATTAGTAGATCTCAAAGTGCTTTATAAAAGAAATTGTGATGTTTTCCTCATGAAAATAACATCTCTCAGGTTGTTGAAAGTGCTAGCAATAGAATTAATAATAGAATTCAATTCTGAGTTCTGCTCTAGTGCTCTGTCCATTAGACCATTTGGTCATTCCAGGGGTTTTCACTGTGAACTTAGGAGCTGTGGAAGGACTGGGTTGCTGTTTGTAAAGTGGTTTTCTATGTCTTTCAAAGGAGAAAAACATTCTGCTTATTTGTATGTCCAGTAGGGTATGTTATTTGAGATTGAAAGTTATTGCAAGGCTTGTACCTTTTACTCATACTATATTTCAGTACTTTTAGGGCTTTTTAAAAAAAAAAATCCTGGAGTATGGCTGTGGTTTTCAGGGATTCTGTACATTTTTGTGACTCATTTGGTTTATATACTGTAATTAAGTTAGCCAGGCTGAGTGTGGTGGTGTTGAAGCAGAGGAAGGAGGCTTTACTTAGATTTAATTGTAACTTGGGGTGTGCATACGGAATCAGTAATGGCTGCTCCTGGTGGGTAGAAATCTGTAATTCCTGTTTTATTCTATGAAATTCACTTATTTTTAAAAAAGTTTAAATATTTCTATGTCTCTTGCTGTATATTTACATACAAAACCAGATTATGGTAACTATGAAATGAAAGTAGCATAATTAAGAGCAGTGCTTCCCAGCTGCTCTGTGTGCAGCACAGCTTGTTAGCATGTGGGGTTTCTTTCCTCAATGTGAGAGACAGCTGAGGAGAGAAAAACCCAATTTCTACAAATGTTCTCTAGAGTTCTTCAGGGAAGTTTTTTCTCATTATACTGTTGCATCTCAGGGAGACAAAAAATGAGAAATACTTAGTTGTGCACAATGTGGACTTAGTGAGGAGCTTTTTCCCCAGCCCTTTCCTGTGGAAAGGTGAATGAGAGAGCCCATCAGGTCCTGCTGCCCTTGGGCTTGTGGAGAAGGAACAGGGATATTCTGGTGCAGCTCTGCTCCACCTGTTCCTGCTGGGACTCAGAGCTTCAGGGACAGGCTCCATGCCACACCAGGGCTGGGAAGCTGGAGTTTCCCTGCTTGGCTTGATTCTTACTCTTCATTTGAGCAGGCTGCATTCAGAATTGAGGATAAGTTCCTATGTAATCACTGTAGTACACTTTAATCGTTTGGGTTTAAATGTTACGGGTTTTGCAAAGTGAGGTTCATTTTTTTCTGGTCTTGTTCCCATTGACATCTTTGGCATCGCAGATCTCGGCTGTCTGTGAATGTGCTCAGCTCTGAGTGTCAGCTTCCCTTGTGACAGATGTCAGAGTAATTGCCTCGTGATTTATTTTGCTCTTAAATAATCAGCAAGTGAGAAAGGAGAAAGCTGAGCCAGAAAACAAAGTTGTAACCCAATGAATCTTATCTGGAAATTTGGGAGCAGCAGGGAAGGATTTGTCTGACTTGGGAAAGTAAGATGCCAGCAAAAGCAATTTCAGCAAACTTTAAAAGGTTTCATTACATGATAATAGTTAATGAGATTTCATGTTTGCACATTTTTCTTGTATTATAGAATTTAATTCAACATGGAATTCTTTTTCTATAGTCAGGTCACCACTGTCTCTAATACAGGTTTTAGAAGTATTTTCCTTGGCCTGTGCATCAGAGTGCTTCCTGACTTCAGCACTGGGAATTTACAGTGCTTCCCTTCAGGATCAGGACTAGGTTTTTTAAGTTGTTAGAACTGGGCAGAGCTTTATTGGGTTTGTGTAGAACAGGTGTTAGAAGCAGGATTTTACTCTTAGGAAATGGAATGGGAAGCTGATGGGAGGTGTGAGTCTGAGAGTTAAATTGCATTTTGCTATTTATAGCCTTAAATATAGAGAGGATTTAGCAGACAAGAATTCTCCTGAAGTTTGTGAATTCTTTCTAATAACCCAAAGAATGTAGTATTTCAGTGGTTATTAACTAGATGACAGTTTACAGAGTTAATCCAGAGCAGCTCCATCAGGCATCACTGGTGCTTTTCCTTCACTCTCAGGGATGTAGGAGCCTGTTTCCTTTAACAGCCTCAGTGACAAAAATTACTTGAGATGACAGTACCAAGGATTTTTTTCCCAAGCATTATTTTGTTGGTTTTAAAAACACACGTTTCCATAAATATTTTAGTGGCATTAAGTACACACATTTTTACTGTCTCACTGTTTCTATTCCTTCTCCATTTCTTGGTGCTGTGTCCAGTAGCTCTTTACCCATGGTGCTGTTTATCACCTTGATGATCATGTTGAAGATGATTTCTTAGGACCTCAGTGCTGCTACATTTAATGCTGCTCTATAAAATATTGTCGCTTAGACAAAGGATGATGCTCATACCAAAGCTGGTATTTGTGCATTAAATAGATGTACTGTGGGTGCATATATTTTACAGGACTGTGAAAATGTTATTTTTCTGACCATGCTGCTGTTTTTGAGGTGTTACCTTTTGTAGATACCAGAACTAAATACGTGGCTAAACTATAAACTAACTAAATATTATATAAATACAATATTTTTAGTGCAAAAATAGTTTTCAATAAAACTATAGCTGCAAACAGTGTTCTGTGACTATTTTTAAATACAGAATCTGAAAATATTGAGTGATTTAAGCTGGATGCAGGCATGAGGGGCCTTGGAATTGGACAGAGTCAGGAATAAGCTATTGGGAATCCATGGATGTGTTGGAAGCAGGTGGATGGGGAGGAGTGTGCTGGAGTGCAGGTGATGCTCCCAGTGCTGAGTGTTGCCTTTTCAGCTTTGCAGCAGCTCAGCCCTAAGGGAAGGGAGAGATGTGGGCAGGAAATGGGAGCAGGCACTGGAGGGAGCAGCAGGATCAGCTACAACCCAGCGATGTAGGAATAAGGGATTTTGTGGGTTTCTCTCCTTAAAGCACGTTTTCTTCATGATGCCAGGATCTGGTTGCTGTCAGGATCTCCACTCAGTGTTTCCCAGGGGCTCTGCAGTGTGTGTGGTGTGGAGTAGGACTGGAGGAAGGAGGGTTTGTGTCCCCTCTCCACTCCCTGTGCTCAGCTTGCAGCTTGCTCACCTTGTCTACATTCCATAGTAACAGGGTTGTTGGAAGTGTGTGTGTGGCCTGTCACCAAAATCAAGTGGTTACGAAATCAGAGTAGAAATGAGTTTATAATAAATAGCTTTGTATCATAAAATCGCTACCTGCTGCAGGAAAACGTGGGCTCCTTGCCTCTGAGTGTATAGATGAGGGAGTGTCAAACCCAAGGAGAAAATAAAGAAAAAAAAGTTCCTGTAATGAAAGACAAAGAACTTTCATATTCTAGTTGATTTTAAAAAATAAATTTATTCAAGTCTTGGTAAATCAGAACATTGGTGTGGAGTAGGAGAAGGGCTGGTGTTTAGGTCACCAGCCAGAGCTTGCACAATGCTCTGGGCATCAGGCTGTGCTCAGGGATCTCCTCCGGGAGGTTCCTAAAGCAGTGCAGTCATTTCTTACTGCCCCATTCAGTGGGTGAGCATTGCTGACAGCTGAATAAAATATTCCTTAGCATTGGCTGTTCCTGCTGGCCATGTTGCAGCCGTGGCCCAAGGGGGTGGATATTTGGGGGTTTTTCTCTATGGGCTGGAAAATTCTCTTGACAGCTTTACAAATGTGCTGGAAAAACACCAAGCTACCCCCCAAAGAAAGCAGCTGTGGGCTGCACCCCCACAGGTGCTGGGAAGCCCAAGGCAGTGAGTTTGGAGCCCAAGAACAGAGCAGAATATTAAATTCAAGGCAAACTGATAATCAAAGGTAGTCTTTCTTCCACAAAGTTATCTCTATGTGTTTTAATTCTGAATAGTCAAAACAAATGCTGAGATAAACTTCATATCACAGCAGCTTTTAAGATCTTGAATCATGCTTTTAGTGTCTATCAGAATAATAGCAAACTACTTGAAATACTTTTTCTAAGTGAGCTGGTATTGAAATGTTTGTTCTGATTACCCAGGAGGGGGTTACCTTATATAAAAGTGTCTCTTAGTAGTGCCAGCTGGTTTGCACTTCTACATGAATGACAAATGGAGTTACTTTTCCTGTTGTTTCACCTGTACTGATATACAAAACAAAGTAAATTTTAAGAGCAGAAAAGGAAAAAACAAACAAACCNAATAACAATAATTAGGAGAAAAGCAGGAAAAATGAACACACTAATAGGAAGCAATAGAGTGAAGGAGAAACAGGAGGTTTAAAATCATCTCCTCGTGGGCAGTCACTTCCAAACTTGTAGTGGGTGGGTGGTGCCCTCAGGGAGCAGCAAATCCTCTGTTTTCACCTGCTGTATTTTGTGTGTGGCACTGTCACTGTGTCACTGGATAATGTAGAGAATGGTGGTTGGAACTGTCCTGTTTCCTCTGGGCCATCCTCAGTCTCTGCTCCTTCACCAAAATGCTCCTGGGGTGTGTGATGATGTTCTTGCATCACCCCATAAATAACACCGGCATTGTTGGGGTGCCACCTTTGTGGACTTCCGTTCTTGGCTCCTTGCTTCTTCCACAAGTAGTACTGTTAGTATTTTAGATCTTGATATTTAAGATAATCCTTTATAATAAATCATAACTCTAGCAGGTTGACAGCCCTCTTTATTTTCCCTTTAGCAAGCAATGTCTGTAACTGGCTGTTGCTAAATGTTTGTGTGTCAGCTTGTTCAAAAGCTGCTCTGATGGAGGTACTCAATTTCTTAGCTTGAATAATATATGGGCAGTAATACAGTATAAGGATTAAAAATATGTAGATGGTTGAGGGCTAAGAGTGTGATTTCACAGTGAACTGATTTAATAGTGAGATAGTCAGCGAGAAGACTGCTTTGAAACATCCTGAGATTAATCTGTGTGTTCTGCATNACAAACCAGCCCACAAACTGGGCATGAAATGATGCTGTGGGCTTACCAATTTTCTTTCAAAGTTTTCAGTGTACAGTGAATTACCAGGGCATTACCTGTGACATACTGAGGGCATGGACTGTGCACACACATAGTAGGGTATTTCTATTATATATTGCATTTATTTTATGTATTATATTATAAATATTTCAATAGGCATCTAAATATATTGCTGAGTGCTGGGTCTGTTAGGAGCCAGGGAGTAGGTCTGGCATTCCCCCAGCTCTCCTCCATAGACTGTTTCCTTTTCCAGGAGCCATTTACACACACAAATTACAGTGATTAACCAGAACTTGCTCCCCCCCCCCCCCCCCCCCTTTTTTTTAAATATTNATATATTGTTTTGAGAAATAACAATAATTAGGAGAAAAGCAGGAAAAATGAACACACTAATAGGAAGCAATAGAGTGAAGGAGAAACAGGAGGTTTAAAATCATCTCCTCGTGGGCAGTCACTTCCAAACTTGTAGTGGGTGGGTGGTGCCCTCAGGGAGCAGCAAATCCTCTGTTTTCACCTGCTGTATTTTGTGTGTGGCACTGTCACTGTGTCACTGGATAATGTAGAGAATGGTGGTTGGAACTGTCCTGTTTCCTCTGGGCCATCCTCAGTCTCTGCTCCTTCACCAAAATGCTCCTGGGGTGTGTGATGATGTTCTTGCATCACCCCATAAATAACACCGGCATTGTTGGGGTGCCACCTTTGTGGACTTCCGTTCTTGGCTCCTTGCTTCTTCCACAAGTAGTACTGTTAGTATTTTAGATCTTGATATTTAAGATAATCCTTTATAATAAATCATAACTCTAGCAGGTTGACAGCCCTCTTTATTTTCCCTTTAGCAAGCAATGTCTGTAACTGGCTGTTGCTAAATGTTTGTGTGTCAGCTTGTTCAAAAGCTGCTCTGATGGAGGTACTCAATTTCTTAGCTTGAATAATATATGGGCAGTAATACAGTATAAGGATTAAAAATATGTAGATGGTTGAGGGCTAAGAGTGTGATTTCACAGTGAACTGATTTAATAGTGAGATAGTCAGCGAGAAGACTGCTTTGAAACATCCTGAGATTAATCTGTGTGTTCTGCATTCTCTCTTGCAGTCAACGAGTTCACAGTCATCAGGAAGAAGTTCAAGTGCCCGTACTGCAGCTTTTCTGCCATGCACCAGTGCATCCTGAAGAGACACATGCGGTCCCACACGGGGGAGAGGCCCTATCCCTGCGAAATCTGTGGGAAGAAATTCACCCGCCGCGAGCACATGAAGCGCCACACCTTGGTAAGGGCAGAGCTGGGGACATCAGCCCTTCCCTTCAGGGGACAGAGAACAGGAGCTTCACCTCATTTCACTCTCGGTTTTGTTTGCCACTCAGGGCTCATCTGAAGGTTTCTCCTGTATCTTTTTCCCTTCCCTTTCCAAGGCCTCGTGCCTGGCTGCCTGTTCTTCCTCCTCCTGCTCTCCAAGCTCAGCTAGAAGCTTTCCAAGGTTTTGGTTGGATATTAGCAAAAAAATTCTTCACTGAAAGGGTTGTTCAGCCCTGGCACAGACTGCCCAGGACTGTAGTGGAGTCACTGTCCCTGGAAGGGTTTAACAAACGTGTGAATGTGATTTTGGGGACATGATTTAGAGGTAGAGTTGGCAGTGCTGGAGGAACAATTGGACTTGATCTTAGAGGCCTTTCCCAATCTTAACAGTTCTGTAATCCTATGACTTGGTGCAGAAAGCTTTAAAACACATTGCTCAGCAAGAACTTGAGGCAAAGCTACTCTGGTCTGGCCACTGTTAGTTACCAAAATGCTGTTATACCTTACTGAAGAGGCTCCTCAGCTCTGACTGCGAGGCTGCTGCTGGGTCTGCCTCTTCACAGCTTCTTCTGAAACAAAATTTTAAGCCCAACTTCGATTATTTTTCTTTTCAGGGTGGAAATGATTTGCCATTCTAAAGAGGTTCTCAAAGCTTGGTGGAATTGTGGCAGAGCAGGTAGTTTCTAGGCAATAATTCCAGCAGCAGGCCTGGCTCACCACCAACGATGCCCCAAGTCCTGCACCAGGATCCTGGAGCCCTGTGTGACAATCTTCCACAGTGCCCAAATCCCCATCATCTCCTTCCTTTCCTCTGCTGCTCCCATGTCTGTTTGGATGAGTGCCCAGCCATCTGCTTGGGCACTGCCTGCTCCCTAAGATGTCCCCTCCTTCTTTCCTTGGGGTGCTGGAATTCGGGAGGCAGATCCCAGCATGAGCTCAGTCCTGCTGCAAGCACACAGGTTTTGAGCTTTTGAGATTTGTTACTTGTTTTGCAGCAGGGAGCACCTTGTCATGCCGGCTGGTTGCCTCCAGCATTTTATTTCTGAGAATTTTCCCTTTTAAATTTTTTTTCATAAGTTTAGGATGTGTCAACATATTTCCTCTTCCTTGAAATATTGGCATTTAATCAGTTAGACGATCATCTTTCTAATGGCACTGTCCAATACTGAGGGCCAAATGCTGTTCCTGTGTTTGATACTAATTTGGCTGTAAAGGGAATAAGATTAATTTCTGTTCAGTTGCATTCAGGAATATGGCTCACTTTGAACCTGCTGGCTGAACTGTCAGCATTGGAAAAGAGGGAGAGAGATGAGTTTTTAGTAGAAATGCAGCCTGCTCTAGTGGAAGGTGTCCCTGCCTATGGCAGGGGGTCAGAACTAGATCAGCTTCAAGGCCCCTTCCAACCCAAACCATTCTGTGATAATTACAAATTGGTTTAGTACCTGTTTTATAATTTCTTTTTAGTATCTCCTGTAGCCCTTATTCTGCACCCCTGACCTCATTCTGTTCTCCTATTCAGCTTTTGATGCCTGAAAATCATTCTTGTGCAAGTTGAAAGTGAGTGATACCTATAGATCCTGCTGGATAACTCTGAGCAGCCCTGTCCAACTGCTTTAAAAAGAGCAATAAAATTTAATGCCTTTGCTTGATGCAGTAGAAGAATGTCGTGGGGACTGGCTTGGAGCAGGGGAAGCTGCAGCCAGAGTGTATCAGAGGCACTCACAGGCTTTGAACACGGCTGGGACTGGTGCAACACAGAGCCTGAGCCAATGTCCTGCAGTAGTGAGGGCTGAGGGGCTACAATGGCTCAATTTGTCCTCTTCCCAAAGAGCTTTGGCTCAGCTGAGTATTCCAGAGTGCAGGGTTGTGGAGAGTCAGGTGGTGAGAGCTGGTGATCCCACGCTGAGGCAGGAGCAGGGAGCAGGCATCCAGGCAGCTGCTTTAAAATAAAAGGAAGGACTTTAATCAGCAAAAGCTTTCCCACAGGCTGTTGTGAGTATGAAAAGAAGGAACGAGTTAAAAAGGATTAGGGACTGGTGACATGTACCCGAGGTCTGGTGGCTGCCGGGCTGCTCAGAGCAGCCCCAAACCACTGGCACTGGATCCTTGTGTGCTTCTACACCACTTCCTGAAGTGTCTCCTGAGGCACAGACACAGGGCATCGAGTGCCTGTGCTGTCCCCGTGTGGTGTAAATACATAAATGAATAAAGAAAAAAATATATAAAATAAAAATACATTTTTATAATACGTACGGGGCAGCCCTGAAGCAGTCAGGCAGTTGGACTAGAAGATTGTCATGGGTCTCTTCCAACTAAACTTTCCTATATATAAATAAAATCAGTATGTATTTTACATGTAGATATATATGTGTAAGTGAAAGTACCTGATGAGGCTCCTTGTGGTGGAGTTTGGGAGTTCTCACTGCTCTGGTTTGCTTTGGCAGAGGAGCAGGTGAATGGTTTGACAAGATCCTTGCCTTCCATGCAGGGCAAAAGTGGCCAGGGACAGATTTCACCTTTAACCAGGTGTTTTGTGCTTCTCAAAGTATGTAATTTTGCTTATTGAATAGTGCAGTTTGACTCTGGAAATGAATTCTTTTATCCTGCAGAGTATTTTTCTTGTTTCCTTTGCTGGCCACATATTCTGTGATAGCTTCATATGCCCAGGATTCTTGCAGCATGAGTTATGGAAGAGAAACATTTTTGTCAAACCAAAGTAGTCAGAAATAAGGTGAGAAGTGCATTCAGATACATTTTTGGGAGATACAGGAGATGTTCCAAGTGCTCCTGTTCTTTGGTTCTGGACAGCAGTGGGATCAGGAAGGAGACCGCTAAATCACCATTAACACTGGTTTGATCAGGGTTGTTCTTCTCTGGTCTTCACAGAACCAGTGCTTGTGGATTGTTTTTTTAATTTCTTTTTAACGTTTTCCTCCTGGTGGTGGGTGTGATACAACTATTGCACCCCAGAAAAACAGAAGGAAAAAGGAAGAAAAAAAATGGTGATAAAAATTTGTCTCAGACTTATGAGTGTGATGATGAACAGACAGTCCCAAAGGATTTTCCATTGTGTGTCATCATTGCGGGGCTGAATTAATCGTGGTGGGTTTGAGTTCATGGTGGCAGCCAGTTGTGATCTCAGGCAGCAGCTGTGGATTTGCCTTTGCAAGAACACAGGAGCAGCTCCGTTCCATCCCCGCTGGCATTCACCTCTGTGGTCTTTCTTCCTCTCCAGGTCCACAGCAAAGACAAAAAATATGTGTGCAAGGTTTGCAACCGGGTGTTCATGTCAGCAGCCAGCGTGGGGATCAAGCACGGCTCGCGCCGCCACGGCGTCTGCGCCGACTGCTCCGGCCGCGGCATCGCCGCCCACCTGGACCACAACGGCGGAGAAGGGTCCCCAGACGAGTGCTACCCTGGGGAGGGGCAGTACATGGAAGACCCAGATGACATCAAAGTGGAAGGAGACGAGGAGATGGGAGACGACGACGACATCAAGTGGAAGGATGACGTGGGGATGTCACAGGATGATGTGATTTTAGATGATGACAAAGATGTCGACTCCCCGCAGGAGCAGGACAACTCTGGGGAGAACGACAAGGATTTTACCTGGATTTCTTAGGGATTATTTTTTGTTCGGTTTTTTTGTTTTTTTTTTTTGTTTCGCTCTGTTGTTTGTAGGGGGAGGGAGGGCGGGGAGGAAGGAGTATGTTGGAAAAACTAAGTAGCCTTGTTGTCGTCCATGTGTGCAAAATAACTCTTGTGTTTTCTAAACAAGTCCTTCTCTGTTCCACTCAGACACTGTCATAGCAGGGTCGCTTCCAGCGGCACGACTGACTTCGCCTTCCCCCTGTTCCTTTTCACTTTTCCCCCTGTGACCCCCTGCCCATGGCCACTCCTTTGGCCAAGCCAGCCTGGCTGCCCAAGAGGGAGGTGGAGTCTCTGCAGGTGTGAGGAGGCTGGTGAAGCATGAATCCTCCTCCCCTTCCCACTCTGAACCAAGCACCAGGGAGGTCTTTGTGTCCAAAGCAGGTTTGTTGGTTGGTTGGGGTTTTTTTACACCTTGTCTGTGCTAAAATCCCAGCAGCAGTGGAATTTCAAACTGAGGTTGTGAAAGCAGATGGATGGATGTCTTGGAGGGCTTCCCCTGATGATACAGGCCTTTTGCAAAGTTATTTAAAGAGTTTTAATTATTTTTTATGGAGCCAAATAGATCAAAAGGCAAGTCAGATTACAGCCTTACAAATACTTCTCTTGGATTCTTAGCTTCCAAAAGAATCACCATCAAAGACAGATTGTGACTTTTCTTGGACCTACTGGCATCTTACCCACGTCCTGTCTTCCAGCCTTGGTCATCCACAGGCACCAAAACACGTTTGTGCTTCTGGAAGCACCTTTTTGCTCTAGAGGGCACAGTTCTGTACCTGTCATTCTTCTCCACAGATATCTTCACTTTTCTCCCTTTGCTCAGCTGCCTTTTTCACAAATATATGCAAACCGTAGCAAAACCGAGGCATTCGGCCAAGTGCATGATGAGCTGGGAAAGGGCAGGAGCTGAGGTGAGGAAATCCCAGCAGGGTGGAATCTTGCTGCTCTTGTCCCATGGACTTCTGTGGGGCCAGGATTTCACCTGAGTACCTTGTTCTTCCTTGCCAATCTCAACATTCTCGTTGATCATGGGTAGGTCTAACACCTGCTTAATTCATGACAAAAACATTCAGCTTTAGTTGCACTGGTTCCTTGTAAATTTTCTAATAAACCATTTTTTCTTTAAATAAGAACCAGGTTTCTCTCCCAGCATCTCCTCAGACTCTGTGGGGCTGTTCCAGATAGTTGGATTCTCCCCGCTCATATCGGCCACTGTTGCCTTCTTCCAGCTACACCTAAATAACAACAGCAACAGCGTGTGTTGGAATTGTCTTATTCCTGAGAAACAGCTTGTTCTACCTTCACCTCTTTGCTTCTGGTGCTTTTTTAAATAAAATTTAAAAAAAAAGCTGAAGACCTCACTCCATCCTTGCCATCAAGCAATTTTCTACAATCTCTGTGACTGTGGTACCTTGAAACCTGCCACAAAAGACAACCCATTGCCAGAAGCCAAATGACTCAAGGTGCTATTTTCCTTCCTGCAGGCCTAATGATCCGTGAGGAAAAGCATGGTTCCACCCAGCAAAGGAATTAAAAGTATATTGAACAATAAACCCTCATAAAGCAAATAATCTGAAAGGATTTAAGCCACTGGATGCCAGGATTTTGTGGTGGGAGCCTCGATCCTGGCACCTGCAGGAGCTGGTTTCTCTCTCCATTCCCTCCTTCCAGTTGCACCCTGGGTTTATGGCATTCAGTCCCTTTCTCTGCTCCTCAGTTCCTTGCAGACATTCACCACCTTCTCTCTTCATCCATCACCCCAGTTCACCATTGCTTCCATTGGGAGCCTCCAGGCTCCAGCCCCATCGATTTGGGGGTGCTCAGTCATGTGGGAACATGAGTCTTTCCTAAAATCCTCTGTGTGGCTCGGTGGGGCCACAGCAGCGCTGCTGCTGCTGCCCCTTGGACTGGAGGAGTCTTGTTGCTTTAGGCAGTGAGCATGGATAACCCTCTTCCTTAAATGTGGGAAGAGCAGAGCAGGTGATGCAGGCACATTTTTCTTAACTTGTAAAAATCTCATTTTGTGTTTTAGCTTCTTTTCCTTCTCCTCCCCTATTTAAAAAGCTGTAAAAACCCACCCAGTGTGTCACAACTGGACTTTTATATACCCTTTTCCAGTGGTTTTGAGGGGTCCCAGAGCAAGGAGGCTGTTCCCTTATCCTGATTTTGGCCCCCCCTGGAGTGTGGGCTCTGTATTTATTGTCATTTACCCTGTAAATAGGGAGGGGTTAGGGGGGGCCTGAAGTCCTGAATGTGCAGCCTCACCTGTTGCATGTAGACAAATACATACAGTACTTAAAGATTTATCTTTAGCTTCGCTTTTTATATGTAAAAATCTATTTAAAAGAGAATTTTAAAGCCCAAACAGTTCAAACCCCTGGGTTTGTGTCACATTCCGATGGCCCATCCCCTCCAATGCTGGTGTGTGCATCCACCTTCTGAGGAGGAGCAGATGTGGGCCAAGCTCTCCTCTTTCTCCCTGCCCTTGGGTGACTCAATTTTGTCATCAGTTACAGAGTGCTGAGCTTTCTTCACAATTCCCTTGGAAATATTTTATTATTTTCTTCTCTTATTTTTATTAAAGGTGGGCAGAGAGCCAGGTAGTGCTCAGGAGTGTTTCCAAATTGTGTCCCTTTGAGGCTCTTCGAACTGAGGATGCAAAAAATAAAGCAAAAAAAAAGGAAAAAAAGGGAGAGAAAAATGGAAAATGCACATAAAAACTAACTTTTCCCATGTCACAACCTCACACATGCTTCTGTCCCAGTAACACACACCACTGTACCAAATAAAACCCTTCTAACACCTAATACCTGTTGAAGTGCTTTGTTCTGATAGAGGTGTGCAGAGCTGGAAATGCAGGGATTCATCTTTACCTTCCATGCTCCGACTTGGGTTTTGAAAAAAAAGGAATTTGGGCACATTTTTTATGCTGAAACTTTATAAACTTCATCAGTCACTCCAGGTGATCACATCCCTCCAGCTTCTCTCCGGGGTCTCTCGGATATACTGCCTATGCAAACTTCTGCTCTTGGAGATTTAAACAAAACCCCACTAATTCTGCCTGTTCTGCATCTCGTCTTTGTATTTCCCTTCAGGGCTTTGTATACTTCACTGAGGTTCCCTTTTTTTAATTTTTTCTAAATATATATATATGTGTGTGTATATATATACAGACTTAGTTCCAAAACAATAATTCCCTTAGAGGTAAAACATGGATATACTCTGTCTTGAGAACTTGCAACTCATTTTTTAAAAACCATTTGTACATGTAAATGTTCCTCCTTGAATTCCTTGATTACCCTCATTTTTTTTTATTTTAAATCTGAGTGCCAGGAGTAGAGAGCGGAATGGGGCAGAGGGCATCGTCCTGCCTGTGCCCTCTGGAAAACATCCCAGGGATCCATGGACTTGGAGAACATCTTAAAGGATGGAGACAAACAAGGTCCTTGTGTTGATTTGGGATTCCCAGAAATATTATTGAAATCGTGAATTCCCCAGTTTTGTGGTTTTTAAGGTCACCCCAAAGCCCCACAGCTGCAGAGCAGCTTTGCGGGGAGGCAGAGGGAGACTTCTCTAATGAAGGTTTGCAAAGTGATTGTCCTTTCCCTTTTCTCTTTTTTTTTTTTTTTTTTTTCCTTTAATCAAAAATCAGTTTTTTGGACAACAAAATGAGTAATTTTTGTCTGGAAGGAAACCCACTCCAGCATTACTTCCCCTTTTGTTTCCTCTTCCCACTCCTGCTTTTAAACACTCTGCCTCCCCAAAGCAAAGCTGTGGCTTTGGGGTGGTGGCTGCATTTTGGGACTGTCCCTGAGCACCCTCCCCTCAAAGCTCCCCCTTTTGCACATCACTCTTGAGGAAAGAAACTCCATGAAAACAATGCAAAAACTGGAATTTTTTGCAATATTCTGAAAGATAATCTAATTTTCTCTCCTTCTGTGACACGTGCGACTCCTACAAAAGCCATAATTAATGGTTCCTTTGATTTTGTAGCTCCTGAGTCGTGTTTTGAATTTCAGCTTTCTTTTTTTGTCCCCCTAGTCAGAGTGCTGTGTGTATGCTTTCATATATATTTATTTTTCAACGTGCTTTAAATCTGTCTACAAAAATAAAGCTGAACAAACACAAAAAGGACGGTGTTTGAAGATTGTTGATTTTTTTTTTTCTGGGAATATTCTATATTATACTGACTTTATATTAATTATTATAAACCTGTGTTTGTATTGAAGATGTGTTTAATATTTTGGGGAGGTTGAGGAGATTTCGTAACCAGAAGTCAGTGGGAGAACATGCTGTGTTGTACTGATTTTCTGTCGATGTAGTTCAGGTAAATCTGATTTTATTTTCTAGTTGCTGCCCAGTTCCTTGCCTGCTGGGGGCTGCCCCTCGGATAGAATCTTTGTGATGGGATTTAGCTTAGACATACCTGCAAAAATCAATCAGTTTCAATAAATCGGGAAATTGCTGCTACAATTTTGTCTGCTTTTTCTTTTTTTAAAATATGTCATTATTGTTATTTTCCTCCTTGCCCTTTGTGGAAGGATGGGGCAACATGGGGACCAGCAGGGAGTCCTGCTCATCTCCAGGCTGGGAGTGCTGCTCCCTCCCCCTTCCCCTTCCCCATCCCAAACAGGCAACTGTGGCTCATTCTGTCCCTCCCTGCTGCCTGTTGGTGGCAATTTCCCTATTTTTTGGGCATTATCTGAAATTAAAGTAACTCCCAGGAGGATGCACAGGGTGATGCCAACCCTGGAGGATGTGGGATGCAGGATGGGGGGGTGACAGCAGTGCGTCTGGGGGTGCCAAGGAGCCCAGGGTCCCCACCCTGCCTGTCTTAAATGTAACTAAAGAACAGGAATCATTAAAAAAAATCCAAATATTTATTTTTTTTTTCCTTTTGGATCTGATACATCACATCCCCGGAGAGGACAGGTGTGGGCACAGCACCAGCCTGACCCATGGGGCCACAGCAGTGTCCAAGGGGGGACCCTGCAATGGGGGGGTCCCTGATTCAAAGGGAACCTTCCCACAGGGCAGGAGGGTGGCAGGGCCACCACCCCTCCCTGTCCCCTCCCTGCATGGGGAGAGGAGCAGGGTGGCACGGCCTGGCCAAACCCGAGCTGCTGCCTGGGCTGGAGAATGACAGGACAAGAGAGGAGAAAGGGTTTTGAGGGGAAAACGGGGTTTTTTTGGGTAAAAAGAGGGTTTTAAGTGAATTAAACCCCTTGAAACCCGCCCAGGGCTGGAGGCACCCCGCGGCCCGCGCGCTCTCATGCTGTGGGAGGGAGTAGGTAAAAATACGAATTTTCATATATTTTATTTAAAAAATAAAAACCACACGAAGGAAAAAAAAATAAAAGTAAAGGAAAACAAAAAGACCCCTCTTTGTGCAGTTTGGCTTAGTGCAAATGGGCGCATTCCTGCAGGCACTTCCCGGGGCATCACCCCGGCAGGGGCTCCCCAAAACGAGAGAGAGAAATGACTTTACAAAGAGTAAAAACCCCCCTGGGGGGGTGGGGGGGCAGGCGCCCACCTCTGCCCTGGGCACTGGGGCTGCCCCCCGAGAGTCGGCAGGGGGCAGGAACAGACACCCCCTTTTCTGAGCCCCCACCAGCCACGGGCACAGCTTATTAGAGCCATGGGGGGGTCCCCAAATCGGAGTGGGGAGGGGGCTGGGAGCAGCCAGACACCCCCTGCCAGCCCCCGCCGGCAAGGAGCGGGGTGGGATTGTTGGATTTAGCTTATTTTCAAAGGGAAAACAAGGCAGGGGGGGACAAGCTCCGTGGCGGGGGGGCTGTGTGTGTGCATAAAGCTTTCGGGGGGCCGTTCCCTGAGTCCGGGGGCGCGGCCGGGGGGGCGCGAAGGCACCTCGAGTGCAAAATGTGCAAGAAGGAGGGAGCGGCGGGGCTCCGTCAGTCGAGGAAGCGCTGGCACGCCTTCTTCCAGCGGCACGCCGTGCACCACATCTCCCGGTGCTCCATGCCGTACACCTTGCGGCACTTCTTGGCCTCGCCCCGCGGCCGCCTGCGGACACAGGGAACAAGTCACACCGAAGGACACACGCGTGGGTGAGAGGGGACAGGGTGGGGCACGATAGCAATGGCTCACCTAGGCACGGCCGGTGGCTTGGGTGGTGGCGGGGTGGGGATGGTGGGGGACACCGGTGGCCGTGGGGGGGTCCGACAGCCCTGGAGAGAGGGCACAACCGTCATCAGACAAGGTGATGAGGGAATGCAGCAGCCCCACCTCCATGCCTGTCACCCCTCTGTCCCTGTCATCCCTCCATCCCTGTCCCCCTCCATCCCTGTCCCCACTCCATCCTTGTTCCCCTCTGTCCCCGTCCCCTTCCATCCCTGTCCCCACCTCCATCNATCTCCCGGTGCTCCATGCCGTACACCTTGCGGCACTTCTTGGCCTCGCCCCGCGGCCGCCTGCGGACACAGGGAACAAGTCACACCGAAGGACACACGCGTGGGTGAGAGGGGACAGGGTGGGGCACGATAGCAATGGCTCACCTAGGCACGGCCGGTGGCTTGGGTGGTGGCGGGGTGGGGATGGTGGGGGACACCGGTGGCCGTGGGGGGGTCCGACAGCCCTGGAGAGAGGGCACAACCGTCATCAGACAAGGTGATGAGGGAATGCAGCAGCCCCACCTCCATGCCTGTCACCCCTCTGTCCCTGTCATCCCTCCATCCCTGTCCCCCTCCATCCCTGTCCCCACTCCATCCCTGTCCCCACCTCCATCCCTGTCCCCACTCCATCCTTGTTCCCCTCTGTCCCCGTCCCCTTCCATCCCTGTCCCCACCTCCATCCCTGTCACCCCTCTATCCCTGTGCCCTCACCTGGTACGCGTGGTCAGTGTGGACGTGGCAGCGGCCAGGGGGACCCGGGGGGCTGCAGGGGGAGGCCAGGGCCAGGTCGAGGACCGGCAGCGCCGGCGGAGGAGGAACCTCGGGGCCGGGAAAGGCGGGAGGCACCGAGGAGGTGGGAGAGACCGGGGTGAGGCTGGAGAGCCCGTCAGTCAGCGCATCCACATCCACGTCCAGCTCCGTGTAGTAGAAATCCTCCTCGCCATCGCTCTGCTCCAGGTCGGCTTTCCGGCTGTGGGGAGAGCAGAGGCTGGCTGGGACACTCTCCCCCAGCATGGTAGGACCCTGCAAGGGGTACCAGGGGTTCTGGGGGTGTCCAGGGGTAGCCCATGCACTTACCCAAGGTGCATGGTTCGGATGTGCTTCTGCATCCCTGAGGAGCTGCTGAGGACTTTTCCGCAGCTCTTCCACAAGCACTTGAACATCACCTTGGTGGAGTTCTGCAGGAGAGAGGTGTCAGGCTGGCAGCCCCATCCCCATCCTCATCCACATCCCCAACCTCATCTCCAGCCCCACTGTCATCCCAGCCCAAATATCATCCTCATTGTTGTCCCCAACCTTACCCCCATCATCACCCACATCCCCAAACTCGTCTCAGCTGTCATCCCTATCTCCAACCTCATCCTCTTCATTCCCACCCCAAATGTCCTTCTCATCTCCATCCTCACTATCCCCATTCCCAAACTCATTTACATACCCAACCTCATCCCAGCTGTCATCCCCATCCTTAACCTCATCCTCCTCGTCATCCACATCCTTACTATTCCCAACTTCACCCCCATCATCCTCCCCAGCTTCACCCCACCTTCCTCTTCCGTGGGGTGGGCTCTCCAAAGACGAAGTGGGTGCCATCAGGCTCATCAGGACCCTCATCTGGCAGTGGGCCAGGCAGGAAGGTGCTGGGGACGTGGCTGGAGAGGGGGGGTGAGGGGGTGGAGGGGGTGGATCGGTCGCTGGAGGGGTCCCAGCTCCAGTCCCCGCTGGTGTTGCTGCTGCTGCTGCAGCTGGAGGACATGGCAGGAGCCTCCTTCCAGACCTCGCTGCCGGGCTCTGGTGAGGAGGAAGAAGAGGAAGGTCAGATCCTGCCATGGGACACATGTCCAGGGATGGGGGGGACAAGGACACACTGTTACCTGGGGCATGAGTGGCTGGTGGGTGCCCGAGCACCAGCGGGCTGGCAGAGAGGCTGGTGAGCACCGCGGCTGCCATCACCTCGTCAATGCCTGCCTTGCCCGAGAGCTTCCTGCCAGCGAGAGCAGAGGGAGCTGTGTCAGGATGGACTCGTCCCCTGGGACCCTCTGTCACTTTCCCTTCCTCACTGCCAGACCTCCCACCCACCCACCTGCAAGGCCTGCACCCACCCCAGGGTGGTTTGTGTGGAGGTACAAGGGTGGCACAAGGTCTCAGTGGTGATGCTGGTGGCATCACCAGGTAGAAAGGCATCCACCAGTGTCCCATACTCTGCAGTACCACAAGATGCTGCTGACCCCTCCAGGGATCATCCCAGCAGCTGGCTGGAATTCCCCTGGGCATGGCACAGGCAGCAGTGCAGGCAGAGGCGCAGGCAGGCTGCCAAAATGCCACTGCCTGTGCCATGCCACAGGCAACCCACCATGCCTGTGCACAGCACCGTGCTGGCGGGCACGGCACCTGCATCCTGCCCAGGGACGCAGGCATGGCTTGCCTAAGACCAAACAGTTCCCTGAGGTGAAAAAAAGCTATAAAAAATCTAGATTTAAAAAAAAAAGCAAGAGGTCAAGAGCACCCAAAAGCATTTTGCAACCTGGTGATGCTCCCAGCTGGGAGTCCCTGGAGCTGCCACAGCGGGACAGCCACTCACTGCCGGGGATCCCGGCATGGCCAACAGTGGCCAAAGTCCTCCTGCAGAAAAAATCCCAGCTCCTGCGGTGGGAGGGTGGTGGCTGTGCCGGTGTCCCTGTCCCTACCTGTGCCGGGGCACGGGGATGCACTGCACGGCCGAGTGCAGCGCCAGGCAGCGCTCCAGCCCTGCGTCCAGCACCCGCAGCATGGCCTCCTGGCTGGCCGCGTCCTGGCGTGACGGCGGCTCCCCCAGCCAGCCCTCGGATCCCAGCGGAGCCTGCGGGAGAGACGGCAGCGGGCAGCAGGGATCCCGAGCACTGCATTCCGCAGGGATCCCCATGACCTGGGTGGGATGGGGAGGTGGGTTTGGGGATCAGCGCTTCCAGGGAGGGCTGTGGTGGGACCCTGCCAGCCACTCCTTGGAGTAAATCCCAAGTGGATCCCACCAGGTCGCAGTGCGATCCAGCCAGGAGTTCCTTAGCACTCTCCAGATCCCGCTGCGATGCTGCTGCCAGCGCCATCACCCACCGGCTGAGCATCAGCAGGGATCCAGCAGGGATCTCCACAGAGCCAGGAGACGACCTGACACCCTCTTGACAACGCAGGTCTAAGGTGGCAGCACCCACATCCCAGTATAGATCCACACCTTATGAGTCCACATGCCAAGTTTATCCCGCTCTGAGCGGATCACCCGGGATCCAGCGGGTATCCCAGAGCTGGGAGCACACTGGTGCCCACCAGGCCAATCCCAGACACCGGCACGCACTGCCTGAGCTCGGGCACCGAGTGGATCCCACTCCAGGGAGATCCCACGTGATCCAGCACCGAGTCGATCCCGCTGCAAGCGGATCCCGCTCCCAGCGGATCCTAGCAGATCTCCCTGGGGCGGGGCTGGGCGGATCCCCCGGCGGGAGATCCCTGGAAGATCCCAAAGGGCAGCGATCCAGGACAGACGATCACCGCGGGGGTGCGGCTGATGCGACCCACCACCACCACC
>VWZS01000833.1:457609-500802 GCA_013397075.1 Rhabdornis inornatus
CCCCCCCAAAACCCCACCCCGCCTCCACCAGGCCGCCCGTGTCACCCTCCTTTCACGCTGAGTCCCCACCGGCACCTCTGAGGCCAAAGTGAAGTTACCCCCTCTTTTCCCGCCAAACTCGCGGGGCTCCCCAAAAGTTGCAGAGGACCCCCGAAAGTTCTGAATTTGTTGTTACGGCGCGGGATTCTGGGCGCCCCCCAAATAAACGCGGGGATCCCGCCACGGCGGAGCGTCCCGCAATACTCCCGACGGCTCCTGCGGACTTACCGGGGTGAAACTGGCAGCGTTAAAATTTGGGGGATTCGCGCAAAAGTGATGTTCCCCACCAAATTATAGGGCTGCCGATAAGTTACAGGGGTTCTTCAAATGTCGCAGAGCTCCTCACAAAGTTATGCTCCCCAAAATTTACAGGGTCCCCCCAAAGTTCTCTCCGAAGTTCTAAATCCCCTGCAATATGCCTGTAGGGCTCCCCCATCAGCACTAGGGCTCCCCAAAATGTTACAGTCACCTTCTTGTAGAAAGGGGGTGTGGTCTGGATTTTTGGGGTGTGTGCGCCGTTCCCAGTAGGAAAGAAGTCCCTAATTCCACCGTCAACCCTGCCCACCAGGAGGAATCGCTGCCAAAAACCACCCATAATGGCAGGGCTGGGTGTGGGGGGGTGTCCAGGCTGCGAGGGGTACAGGAGGAATTTGGGGTGCTGAGGTGCACGGGGGTACAGGGGGTGCATGGGGTCCATGGGGAGCGTGGGCTACCCTGGGCGTGTGGGATGCATGGAATGCTTGGAGTGCGCGGGGTGCATGGGCTTCTGGGGTGCACTGGGGTGCCCTGGGTACGTGGGGTGGCAGAGGGTACCTGTAGTGCAGGGGGTATGTGGGATCCATGTGATACATGGGGTGCGTGAGGTTTTGGGGTGCAGGGAGTGTTTGGGGAGCTCCGGCTGGCGCTCACCCGCGTTCTGGTCTTCACCTGCCCCAAAACCCGCGGGGCCGTGAGCGCCGGGCGGCGGCGCGGGGCCACCAGGTCCTGCTCCTGCCGGATTGACCGACCCGCAGCCTGAAGGCCGGGACAGAGTCCGTGCGGCTGTGCCGGATGGTGGCCCCCGCCTGTCCCCCCCTCCCCCGCCGGTCTCCCCTGCCTGTCCCGCAGCAGCCCTGGGCTGCCTGACACGGCTGATTCCCATGGCTCGGGGGCTGTGGGGTTGCTGTGGCGGCATCCCGGGGATCCCCTGCCTGGGGAGGCGATGTTCCCAGCTTGGCTCCTGGGGTGCTTGGCCACCCCTCGCTCTCTGCTCTGGTGGAGGGGGTGCTGGAGGTGCCGCTTCCACTCTGCGCCAACCCCACGTGCTTTCCTGAGAGTGAAAAGAGCAGCAAACCGGGAAAAAACCCACGAACCCGGCCAAGCGTCCCGTGTCACCCCGGCACGGCCGCCCGCGGGGTCTCCCTGCACGCCAAAGGACCTGGGGACCAGCCGAGTGAAGGGCAGTGTCCCCCGGGAGCCGGGACACCCCAAAACCTGCCCGGGCAGCACGGGAGGAGGAGCACGACTGGAGCAGCCTTTATTCCCCGTCGCTGGGGAGTCTGATCCCGCAGCCCCCGTTAGCGCAGCCCTGCAGGAGCCTGTGGGGCCCGGGGGAGGCTCCGCGGCCGCCCCCGCTCTGGTTTAATGGTTAACAGCGGCCGAAGCGCAGAGCGGGAGGCTCCGGCAGCTCCCTTCGGTGTTGTGCAACTCCACGGGTATCGCCCACCCTTGCACAGGCTGCCACCAGCCCGACCCCCGGCCCGGGCAGGGGCCTTGGTAAGGTGGCATACCAAATTAAAATCATGATCATAGCACCTCCTGAGCCGGAAAGGCCGTGCAAGGATCATTCAGTCCAACTCCTGGCCCTGCACAGGAACTCCCCCAAGAATTACCATCCCTGGGAGATCCCCCCGCGGTACCTGGATGCCCTTGCTAGGGGTTGGCTGCGGACTGGACTGTGATGCCCCTCGCCCGTGTGTGATGCCCCTCGCCCAGGTGGTCTTGCAGAGGGAGCCGCGGCCGTGGCCGCACTGCCCGTGTCCCCTGGCACGGGGCATGGGGCCACACGGGTGTGAGCTTCAGGATGTGGGGCTAGGCGGGCTGCAGAGCTATTCAGGTGTGGGGCTGCTTTGGGTAGACGGCTGTGCTGCCGTCCAAGCACAGAGCTGCGCGGGCTGCGGAGCCGTACGGGGTGCAGGGACCTAGGGGGTGCGGATCTTCGTACAGAGGATACAGGTCTACAGAGCCCCGTACAGCGCCTTGCAGTGTGTCACACCGTGCAGGTGTCACACCGTGCAGGTGTCGCACAGTGCAGTGTGCAATGAGCCTTGCAGCCCCGTGCTATATCCTGCAGCGTGCTGGACTATAGGACGTGCAGCCCCGTCCAGCCTCTGACGGCGCTCGCTGGGCTCCTGCTCGCTCCCTCTTGCGGCAACGGCACCGCTCAGCACCGTCCCTCGCAGCACCGTCCCCTCGCAGCGTGACAGAGCCCCGCACGCCTCTGTCCCCCGGGGCTGAGGCGGGGTACTCCCAGCCCTACCCTCTGCCCTCGCTCTGACCCCAACCCCGACCTTCCCGACCAGACTCTGAGACTCCAAGTGATGTTTGGGGTGGGTTCTTCATTCGCCACGCAGATTTCGAGCCTCCAGCCAGGACTCCAGACACGTTTTCCATCACTCTGAGGACTGGGCAATTGTTCTCTTATTTGAGTCCGGTTCTCCCACGTCCCATAGGAATGATAGGCAAAGGGGCAGCCCTGCATGGCTTCTGCTGCTGCTGGGGCAAATTGGAGACCAAACTTGGCCACCTCAGCTCCGCCACAGCGGAAGCTTTCTCTTCCCTGGTGCCACTCCAAGCCTGCCTTTCCCCCGGGAGGTGGCACAGTGGTACCCACATCCCAGCCCACGCAGGGACCGGAGCGAAGTCACACTGATCCCACACGGAAATGATGCTCCTGTGCCTGGCAACACAGCCCAAAACAGCTCCCACGGGACTCAGGTGGGGCAGGAGGGACCCAGCCATGTGCGGTGGGATGATGGAGAAGGGGAACAGGGCAAGGATGAGGCCGGGGGCAGCGTGGTGGGAGTCCACGTGTGGCTGTGGCGAACTAGCAGCAGGAAGAGCGCGGCAGCACCGGCACCAGCCGTGCTCTATCAGCGCCCTTATCTCGCAGGGGGATGGGAGAAGCTCTCGAGGGCGGCTGTGGTTTGGCGTCGAGCGCGGGGCTGACGATGCCTGGGGTGCCTCCAGCTCTAGCACCTTCAGCGGGGTTTGCTGAGCGCCGCGTTTTCGGTTTTCATCTCTTCACCTGCCGCGGTGCAGGGGCAAAGATGCTGAGGGAAGGGGCGTCGCTTCCTGCCACACAGCCCGGCACGGCACGGCACAGGGGCTGCGGGTTCCACCCGGCTCCAGCGAGCGCCAGGCCACCGTGCCACGAGGTCAGGCAGCCACTGGCCATGTGACCAAGGCCACCGTCATTGCCTCGCCTCGTGTCCCTTAGGGCACGGATGTGCAACTCCAACGGGGAGGAGAGGAGGGAAGTTTAAACTCTGGTGCACATCCAGCTCAGCCAAGCTTTTTTGGCACGTGGAAGCTGCAGGATCCACGGGAGTGCTGGGGAGGTGAGCAAGGAAGCAAATGCTGGGCAAACACAGCCTGGCTTCTACCCCAGCCCTGTGCAAGGCTCTGCTCCAACACAGATCACCCCATATAGCAGCTCTTGGTGGCTGTGTGTCCCCATTTCAGAGGTGCCAAACCACTCATCCAGGGCGGGTGCACTTAGTCACATTGTGCTCAAAGCTGCTCTCCCAGCACCAGTTGCACCACTAGCAGCAGCAACAGCCCCCAGAAACAGGGATTTAGACTCAGTTTAAGAGTGGAAACCTTCTCTCAGCCTTTTAATGGTGTTTGGAAGAGGGCTGCCCATGAAGACACCCTTGCATGGATCTGAAAGGGTGGGAATGGAGGATGGAGCAGAGCTCACAGCCCATACCAGTGAAATTTCTATGTTGTCCTGTGCAAGCTCAGCAGATGGACTCAATGATCCCTTGAGGGTCCTTTCCAACCCAGGATATCCTATGATTCCATGAAGGCAAAGGGCTGACCCCCTCTCCCCATAATAAGGGACATTCTGTAATGGGAGCAAAGCTTCTCAGGGCTTCCTGGGGGCTGGAGGGTGCCCTCAGGCAGTGTGAGAAGAACAGAGACCCTCAGACACGGCAGAAACCTCCTGCTGAGGGTCTGATCCTGAAGCCCCATCACCCCCCTGCCCCAAAACCTGACTGGCCCCGCCCCGTTCCCACCTTGGTGCCTGTCTCACTGGGGTCAGCACCCAGTACCCCCAAACTGCCCCTGCCCATCTTGGGACATCCCACCATCAGCCTGCTGGCACCAGCTGCGCTGGGATGGGACAAGGACACTCATAGAAAAGTAACAGCAAATATATACAGAGAGTGAGTGCAGGGACACAGCCACTCTGGTGGGCACAGGGCTGCTGGCACCTGTCCCTTTGGCACCCCATAGTGTCCAGCCAGGTGGGACCCCCCTCTGGCACTGCCCCTGCCCCCAGGGGCTATAGGTTGGTGATGTAAACCTCCAGGCCATTGGCTGCTGTCCGGGCAGAGGCTTTCCGGGGCTCCCCTGCCCAAATGTCCACCACACTCTCGTACAGGTTCTCGGGGACACAGGGCTTCCCTGGCTTGTCCCGTTTTGCCACCTTCTTCCAGTTAATGTCCACAGCCTCATAGTCAGGGTCAGGGCCACGGCCCTGAGCAGTCCATGCTCTGTCATTGATGGACTCGTAGCAGGGGTCAGGGGGGCCTGGGGCTGCTGGGGCTCCCTCCTGCTGGCAGGGGGGCAGCCACCCAGAACCTGCCTCCTTCACAGCCCTCGGGGTTGATGCAGGGACCTGGGATTTCTTCTTCGTGGCTTTGCACACCGTCGAGTACATCTCTTCCAGCTGCAAAAGGAATATTTTTTGGGGTGGAGGTTTGGGGGCAATCCCTGCCCACTCCAGAGTATCCTCGTGATTTTGTTCCCTCCATCTTCTGACAGCCCCCCAGGAGGATCCTGGCAGTGGATCCTAACTTTTACCCTGCTCCAAACATGGGTACTACAGGGAGACAGGGAATTAAATGACCCCCCATGTGCCCCATCCCTGCTCCCCCCGGAGTCGTACCTTGGCCTGAGGGGCATTGCCTGCACCATCCCAGCAGTGCTGTGCTCCAGGGGGTCCTGCCACAGCCCCATCCTGCACCTCCACCAACACTGCCTTCTTCGCTTTATGGACACAGGCATAATCAGCTGCCCCATGCACAGCCCGTGGAGGGGACACCTGGGTGCCACTTGGCATGGGGGGCACCGGGGTGTCCTCCCTCCCCACTGCCAGGCACTCATAGACAGTGTCTGGCGCTGATTTCTGCAGCGGGGTGAAGGGCAGGTTGGAGTAGGTCTGGTCAGGGGCTGGGGAAGCAGCCGGGGGCTCAGGGACGGGGATCTGGGGCAGCTCACGGTGCAGGAGGCCAGAGCTGTGCAGGGATTCGCCTCCAGAGGCCGTGGGACAGGGGAGATCCAGGCTGGCCGGACGCTGCACTGTGGGAGAGAAGAGGAAATGAGGGGATGCAACAGGTACCAACCGCTGTGCCAGCACAGTGCCAGCACTGTGGCACGTCTGTCCATGACAGGATGTACTCTCTGGGCAGCACAGGAACTGCAGGCAGTTGCCAAGGGCCATCAGCTCCTTGGGCTCCCCCTGCTCCATGGCCACTCACCATCATCTCTGACCTTCAGCCGGTACAGCTCGTGCAGCTTCGTGTCCGACTTGCTGAGTGACCGCAGCCGTGTCTGGTGGAGCAGGGCCTGCTGTGGGGGAACAGACACCCTCAGGCTGGGCTGAGAGCCCAGACCATCCCCCAGGGCTGATCCTGCCCCCTAAATGTGCTCTTACCTCATCCACAAGCTTCACCCCGTCTGGAGCGACCTTCTTCCTGCCCTTCCTGCAGGGAGAAGTGGGGCTGAGCCCAAGGCAGATGGCAAAGCCAGGAGTGAGGAGCAGGTGTCCTGGGTCTCCAGCATGGCACTCCCAAAACCCCTATCCTGCTCCTTCCCCAGCCCCACAGCAGGGTCTGTGCTGGCCAGGGACATCACAATTGCATCCTGCAACCCACTGAGCTGAGCAGGGCACCACTGGCACCATCCTCAGCATTGCCCATCCTGCCCACAGCTCAGCCCTCTCTGGGCTGCTCTTCTGAGGTTTTTGAGTGTAGGGGGTGTTCCAGGGGGCTGCAGCACACAGGGATGCAGGATCAAGCCAGGTAGAGCTGCACTGGGGTGCAGGTGGGGGCTTGGGGTGAGCAGAGCAGCAGATCCCCACAGTCCCAGCTCAGGATGGCTGAGCACACTCTCCACGTGCAGCCACTAAATGCCACCGAGGGATCCCCAGCCCCATCCCAGCCCCATCCCAGCCCCAGGAGGGAAAGTGGAGGAACCGTGGGCAGCACGTACCGTTTACAGGCAGCACACAGGGTGCCCAGGTAGACCAGGCCACCGAGCAGGGCCAGGGCAGTGCCAGCTGGCAGGAGCTGGGTCCCTGCTGTCCCCTCGCCACTGGCTGCAGCCATGTGGGAGCCTCTTCCAGCACCACTGCAGGGCTGAGCTCTGAGGACAGAGAACACAAGTTGGAGTTCAGCCAGGAGTGCTGAAATTGTGCTCTATGACCCCTGCAGCACAGTCCCTGAGCAGGGGGTCTCTCTGGATGGGGACATTTCACCAGGTGTCCCATTTTCTGGCCAGAAATTGCTATCTCCAGAGTCACCATAACACCTCCAGTGCCCAGACCAGTGTAGACATTTGGCAGTGGGTGCTCTGCCACCACCAAGGAAAACTTCAGATTTTGGTTCCTTCTGAAAAAAACAATCCAACAAAACCAGCGGGATTCAAGCTCACAAATTGCCACTGAAATGGTGAAAAGGAGACGCCCAAGAGCCCTGAAAACCATCTGGAGACACCCTAAAAATGAGAGACTGCTTTCTGTGGACACTGGGACACCACTCCGGGCTGTGGGATGGGGGTGACATCACTCCTGAGCATAATGGAGGCCAGTAAGAACAGGCAGGATGACTCAATTTCCTGCAAACAGGGTGAGCTTCAGTGTCTCCCTCCTCTCCCTCCTCATGCCCTGGGCATAGCAGAACTCACCAGGACACTCTTCTTCTGCAATGGATTCATACGGACCCCACATTCCCTATGCCACCACAACCTCAGGTCTGCAGCCGCTCTCTGCTGTGACACCAGAGTAGAAAACACCCAATCTTCCCACCCCTTTCCTCTGCCTAAAGCTGTGCCTTGCCCAAATTCAGCCCTCGTCCCTGTGCTTTCCTCAAGGCAAAAATCCCCTGCAAACTGCAGCAGAGCCAGAGCAAGCGGTGCAGGGGCAGGAGGGTGCTGGGGAGCCTGACACAAAGCTTGGATGCTCCCCAGCCAGTCAGGATCACCCCCTTCCCCAGGAGGCTTTTGGTGACCCCTGTCCAATCATTCCCATGCCACCATCCCCATCCCTTCCCCGCTGGGAACCCAAAGCAAAAGCTGACACCCCTTCACCTTCACCTGTGTCAACGGCGGCTGCGGGACCCAGCTCTGCACAGCTCAGCTCTGTGCACCCTGCTCTACAAAAAAAGGCTGGCCTGACACCAGCATCCAGGAAATGCCTGATCTGACAGGAGACAGAGGCAGTTCCTGGAGTAAAACACAGCTTCAAGAAGCCACGGTAGCTGATCCAGATGGGGCCAGCAGCAGGGTCCCTGGCCAGAGCTGGGCAGGATCAGCTTCCTCCAGTACGGATGGGAACCCAGAGATCTGGCAGGACATGCTGAGCACCTCTTATTCACCCTCTTGCATATCTTCATCCAGATGAAAAAGCCCAGATGAGCTCTGGTGAGAAGCCATCCTGCCTTGTGTAAATCTCAGAAGCTACTGCAGACTCACAGGAGCTCCCCTCTACCCTGCACCCCGGGTCACACAGCAGCATCTTTGGCACATTTTTTACGCCAATAACCAGAAAGTCTCTGCCCAAAAGCACCCTTTTATCTGAGAGCATCCTTTTGTCTAGCAACTTCCCATGCCTTTGGAAACTGCCCTGACTGAAGCATGAACCCTGGAGAGCAATTATTTCAAGGTAGAAAGTGAGACAGAGAGGTTTAAGGACTAACCAGGCTGGACAGACTGGCTTAGATCAGAGCTGGGAAGGGGAGGCTGTTCCCTTTCCAACGATGTTTTAATTAGGCAACACAGCTTTTCTGTCTGAGCATACCTTAATTATTTGGATTACCTGCAACAGGGCCGGTGCGTTAGACAGAGCCTGAAGCTCCTTGCTGGACTCGTTCAGCTCATTAGAGTGATGGAATCATGGGCTGCAGGACCAGGGCAGAGCTGAGCAGGCTCTGGAGTTGAGCAGACAAAGTTCTAACGAGGTTTGACGGCCAGGAGCTGGTGTGATGCTGGAATCGAGGTGGGAGCTTTCAGCATGCTGAGGTAGGCAAACACGGGGCAGCTTATCCCATAGCAGGAGGATTTTCCATCTCTGAATTTTGAAGATTGAAAGGAGAGACTTCCTTGAGTAGAAATGAATGCAGAGAATTTCTTCTGGCCTACTTTCTGTAGAGCATGTTGGTGGTTGCTCCAGGATTTCTGAGCAGTAAAACTGTGCAGTGCTCCTCAACGTTTAGGCTCAGCAGTCACCGGGAAAAGCCACTTCTTGGGACAACACGTTGGGTGTCCCAAAATCACAGCTTTGCGAGCAGAACCTGACTAAAGATGCTCAGGTAGGACTGAGCAGGTTTGCAAGGCAAAGTGTCAGCCAGACCTTCTGAAACCTACACCTGAATTTCCTGCCTATGAAGTTATCAATCTCCCAGCCCCGGGGCTGCCCCCGGGGCAGGAGACTCAGCAGACAGCGTTTTGTAATGCTGGCTCTGCCAGAAGAGGTGGCTTTGAAGACGAGGGCGGTCACAGCCGTTGAGTGAGTGCCACAACACCCACAGCCCCCTAAGCAGGGATCGCTCCTCTGTGTGTGACACCCGAGCACAGGCACCCGAAAGGCAGATGGGTCGCTACTCCAGGATGTGGGAGCATTCTTTGAGTCCTACAAAAGGTGCAAGTTCCTCATCTGGGCTTCCTGAAAGCAAGATTAAATTCACTGCCAAAGCAAGTGCTGCTGCTGATTCTGCCCGGCCTCTGATTCATCTCCCCAGATAAAACCACACTGTGTTCAGTGCAGGGTGGCAAGAAAAAAGTCTGAGAAGCTACTCAAAGCCTATTTGCACAAAACCAAGAGAAACATTTTGAGCTGATTTCCATCAGCAACTGTGCAACCAGCTGCAGCAAACTCTGCTCAGCTACCCCAGGGAGTTGTGCTTCAAAAAAGACCCAAGAAGCAGAAGTAGATGGATTTTTTTCTTTTCAATTACAAAAAGTGAAAGCTCTGTTTACAGTCAGTCACAACACTGAATCTGCCCTGCACCATGGGATGCAATCAGTGAATTTTAAGACTATTTCAAAAAAGCAGGCATGAGATCTTACCCATTTTGCTCATCTTTCTAATGAGATTTCATGGCCAAACACCTCTGGGGGCTTTTCATTTAAAAAGTGCCAACCACACTTCTAAATGCCAGACCCAAATGTCTAAAAACGTGGATGCAGACTTCTAGCTGCAGTTCTAATCACTGCTCACATGCGGGAGTGGCTTTTGAGAAAATACACCTTTAAAACCTTTGGGTGTGGACTGCCAGCCCACACCACAGGACTCTGCTCGAGGCTGATACCATTTCAGGTGGCTTTTCTTTCTTCCCACCCTTCCCTCGTTGATGACCACTCACTTGGGTAGAAAAATGCTCTTCTAAGGCAAGAATCAGCTCAAGAGGTTTTCTGCAGAGCTGAGCCATAGCAGGAGACCAGCGGAGAGCTTGGAGCTGCTGTTATGGGAAGCCAGATTCCAAACGACAGGATGGCTGTATTAAGGAGATCTGTCCTCTCGAGAACCAGCTGTCTGCCACAGTGGTTTCCTTTGCCACAAATGCACTACTTTTACATCATAAAGACAACATTTCAGTGACCACATTCTCAAGCCTCCTCACCCAGAGACGGGAGCTCAGCACTTCTCCACTGCACACACCAGCAATACTCCTGTCCCTCTCCCCACAGCATAACTGGAAATTTTCACAATGCCACACACCTCCGAACTAAATTCATTCATCCCAAAAGCAATTGGCTCCCACTCAGACTCCAGCCATGGGATCCCAGGAGCACTGCCAAGCTCCACCACCTTTTCTCCCCTTTCAAGCCTAGCTGCAGAGCACAAAGCATAGAATGGCACAGCTTGGAGCCCAGTTCACAAAGCTGAACCCAGCTGAAGATTCCCAGAGCAGAGCAGGAATCCTGCCTGTCCAGCCTATCCAGCCCCAAGAGCGTCTCTGACAATGCTGTGACTTCTATATACATTGAGGGGTTTAAAGTATCTCCTCCCCAGTTTAGCTGCAGATTCCCCATTTCCCAGGCAGGAAAGCCACCACCACTTACTTGCAGGAACTCAAAATCCGGTGAGTGTGGAGCACAGGGATGCAATCGCGTTCTCTTCCTTGCCGGACAGCCTGGAGAATTTCATTTTTTATCCTACAGCACGTCCCAGTCAGGACCTCCCGCACATTTCCAACATCCCAATGTGAGCTCTCCCGCTCCCTGAGGAGCAGCCGGCTGTGAGCAGACACAGAGCACACACACCGCAGCTTCCGGGCCTCGGAGGTGGTGGTTTCACGCCGGGATAGGCTGGGTATGTGCGCGCAGCTCCCGGGCTCCGCCGGCTCCCAGCACAGCCGAGCACCCTCTGCCCCGCCCGCTCCCCGCCCGGCTCCTCCGCGAGCTCAGGGCAATATAAGGAACGAATAGGGCGCCCCAAATCATCACTACCTTGCAAATGAACACCGCCTTACAAGGAGAGAGGGGAAAAAGAAACACCAACTTTATTCATCAGGGACGTGAACTGTGCTAGGTGGGAGGTGGCAGCCGCAGAATAGGAGTCTAACAAGTCAGGCTGTGCAGATCCCAAGGAAGGGTCAAAATAGGACTTTGCAAAGACACAGGGCTCATACACCAAGTTCCTAAAGAGATGATGATATTACAACAGTCTCAGAGCACAAAATAAACCCCCAAATTTTCTCTGCCCAGCTCAGCTCTCCAGTCATGGGCCACTTCAGTGAGTATCCATGCTAAGCTGGCCACATTAATCCTTGTCACCATTCCACACTCAAGTGTGAGAAACAAACAGCCATTTGTGAGAGAAGGGCCATTGTGAAACCCTTGAGCTGAGCCTCGTGTGTGGAGAACAGGAATTCAGAACAATGAGGACAGTGCAGCCAATTCCAATAGGAACCGATGGATGTTGAAGTGCCCAAGGCAGCCCATGACACCTCCCACATCCATGAGTATCACAGCACGATCCAGGTGCTCTTCAGGAGCACAGACTCACTCCCACAGGTTTCCTGAAGATGTTCATCTTGTTTGGTTTTACTGTCTTGCTGTGTTTCTGAGGTGTGTCTGCAGCAATGTGAAATCCCACACGACCTGAACAGCTCTGATCGTATCTTCTGCAGCCTCAGATTTTCTTGTTTGTTTGGCAGCCTGACCCTGCAGGCAGGCACAGCCCTGCCCAGGCTGACAGCTTATTTTTTCATCTGTTCTTAGGGATAGATAAAATGGGGGTACTAAAGGAACCTTTACATTAGAAAAATGACTCACAGAATAAAAGGAAATTGGTTCCTTAAATTTTAAAAAATGGTGTCCTTAAGATACTGATATGAATTGCAAACTTTTTTTTTTTAAAAAGCCTTTACAATGCAGAAATCCCACCAGATGATGAAACCAGCATCTCCTCTGAGGCATGGACTGGCCACCACCAACACAGAATGTAACCAAGGGGAGAGGACATCCTTCCTGTCCAAACACTTTCCACCTTGCAGGGAAGGTCACTTGGCTTGCCTGACCTGCTTCCAAACCCAGCCTCAAGCTCTCCCACTGCAGGGCTCATACAGATCCTGCTCATTGTGCTCATCCAGGGCCCAGCCCAACCTGGATCTGGGTCCTGAGATTTTTAGTAAAAGAACCCATGCTCAGTGAGTTACCTTGGACAGAAAAACCCAACTAATTGTGGCAAAAATCACAAGGTTCCCTGGAGCTGCTTCTGGATAGGTTTGGGAATTCTGTTATGCTGCTGGCTTATTCCCCCAGCTATGGCACTCTACTTGTGGAACCAGGTAGCTTTTCATGCCAAGCCAGTGAGTTTGGCTACAGCATGGCCCGGGATACTCTTACAGTCAAACTGCTAAAATTTCATGCTCCAGGCCGCTGGTTCCCAAAAGCTGTCAGTGTTCTGTCTCTTCCTTACACTAGGGCTACAAAGAACTGCTCCCCCCAAAAAATGGAGTTCTCAGATAAATCCCATAGTAAAAACCAGAAGGCAGAGAGCAGCTAAAGCACTTGACCTTTGATGTTTTCACCCAGCCATGGTTGGGACCCTGTCTTGCACCTGTGCTTGGCAGGTGCCACAGACAGAAGCCACAGTTAATGGCAGGATGTGGGGCTGTCCAAGCCCCCTCAGCTAGTTTGTAGCCAGCAGTGTTATCACCTGAGCACCCACAGACTCTGGATGGAGCTGCTACTGCAGGGAAAATGAAGGAAAGAAGTGTGCAAGAGAGCAGAGAATTGTATTCCTTGTAGCTATGCCTCATCCAAGGCCCAGCTCACTGAATACTTTTGGGGCTGGATGGATGTGCACTCCTCCCCCTCCCAGAAGAGCTCAGAGGCATCCAGAAACTGCTGCTTTTTTTGCCCAGTTTTAGGCTTGGCAGCCTGAGGCCCAGCAAAGCAGGACAGCTCATCGAGGCTCTGAGGCCAGGAGCACCAGAAGGACAACTCCTGCAGCCCAACACCCTCCTCAGCACCTAGAACTCAGTCATCTTCTTGTGGGTGTCTGCTTTCTTCTGCTCCCGCTGCAGCCTGGCTTCCTGGGCCTGCAGCTGCCCCAGCTGCTTGTGAGCATCAGCCAACTTCTCCTCCAGCTGAGCTGTAGCAACGCTGTGCCTGAAAGCAAAAAGCACAGCAGCAATGTCATCCTGCATGGTAAGATCAAAGGCTTGTTCCATCCCAGGAGGGTTTGCCCTTTCCTGTAGGACAGGCCCAAGGGACCTGCTGAAAGCCAGGAATAACCTGATGCTCAGCACTCTTTGGGCTAGAGAATGTCCTCCTGGGATGCTCAACAGCAATGCTGCAGAGGTGGACACGAGAAGGACTCCAGCACCTTTCCTCAGAGAGCTCCTCTCTTTGCCACAGCCTGAATTCCAGCCAAAGGACCCCAGACACATCTGCCAGTGTCCATGCTGGTCTGAAGCACACATTGAACTCTCTCCTCCACTTCCCCTTAAGTCCCCATCCAGATACATTTCACTTGTTCTTCCCACATCTCATTTCAAGCCCACCCCTCCCCAGAAGCATCACAAACTTGATCCCAAAGAACATTTTCCTACCTCCCAATGTTGCGCGCCAGGGCCTGCTGGATTCCCCTGATATCCCTCTGTGTTTGCTCAATCTTCTCCGTGGTCTGGAAGAGGCTGACACTCAGGGCCTTCTTGGTGCTCTTGCTGGCATGGTAGATCTCTTTGCTGCTCCTCTGGGGCAGAGCCATCCCCCCAGCCTTGTCCCCAGCGCTCTTCCCGCGCAGTTTCTCGTTCAGGAAGTCAAACACATTGCGCGGGGCCTTACGGCCACCCAGCTGTCCAGAGTTGCTTCCCTTTGCTCGGCATTTCCTCGATTTGCCTGGCTCCAGCTTCCCCTGCTTCTTCTTCTGAAGCACCTCAGCACACTGGTCCAGGGACTTCCCTCGAGGAAGCACCACAGCCTGCACTGGCTCCACTCTACCCTCACCATTCTTCCCTAAGCCTGGGGAGAGACTCAGTGATTACAGCATCCCCTCTCCAAGTCACCTCCCACCACAAGCTCACAAGCTTGACAGTCACAAGCTTGAAACAAGCAAAGAGGCTTTTGAAGTACCAAAAGTTAGAGCTTCTGTCCAAGCCAAGGGGACCAGCAAAGGCCAGGCACCTTCCACAGCAGCAGATTTGTGATTCCAAGCCCGAGGCCATCTGTCAGGTTTCTGACAGGTTTCTGTTTCTTTCTCACATCCTCAGCTTCTCAAGCCAGATTCTACCTAAAACTAGTTTGGTTCCTCTGGGAGAACCAGAGACACAGAGGCCCTCCCAGAGCCCCTAAGGCTCGATGCAATTTGGGTGGGAGTTCAGCAGGCTTTGAAGTCTGTGTCCAGGCCAGGAGATGCATTAACACAGACATCAGCAGCTTTGCAGATCAGCTCCCTTCCACCTCCAGCCTTTGAACACTCCACAACGTTCTCACAGCTTTGATCATGAGCTTGACCTTGCTTCCAAGTGCCTCCACTGTTTGCCATTACCATACAGGGGTTGGTGCCTCACATGCCTGTACTTCCATGAAATAACTCATCCCTCTTCCCTCCAACACTGCTGTGATCTATCACACTGCTTGAGCCTCAGCCAACTGGCACTTCAGCACAGCAAAGTTCAGGCTTCATCCAAAATCTTGGGTTTTTCTTAGCAACCCCAGGACCACCCTCTCCCCTTACCTTTTCCAAACTCATATCCCATCTGAACAAGCAGTTTGGAGCCAATGCCACGAGTATGGGCCTCCCAGCCACCGAAAGAGGAGCTGCAGGCAGGGGTCCACTCCCCGTTCTCTGGAACCCCTGAATCTATCACTGTGGTACAGAAAAAGAGAATCAGTGAAACAGGAATTGTGAATAAAGCTGCTATGTGGGGCATCCCTAACAGGACAGTACAATTCACTTCTCCAACCCTAAAAGCATTTGGTCATGCCTCCAGCCTTACTTAGTTCCTACTGAATTGTCACTTTCCATGAACACTGCACAGGGAGTGACTGAAATGTGAGGTTTCACTTGATTTAATGCACATACCACCTCCCAGTTCTAGGAAGAATCACCTAAGAGTTTTATGATTCTTTTCCTTCCTTCCAGGATGATAATACAGACTAATGTACACATCTGAGTAGAATTTAGCACAGTGGCACCTAATACTTATCCTGTGCCTCCAGCTCTTGACTCTGTTATGAGGCTCCTCCAGGCCACAGCATTAATTTTGTGTTATTAGGATCCAATAATCTCTGCCAGGTTAAATGTAAAGAGCTCTAGGACATGACTTTGTCCCTGTGATGCAGCTGTGGCACCACCAGAGGGACAGTGCTGCCTGTGCAACTTTCAAGAAGTCACTTGAGCGCTCTCTGTGTCACCTTTCAGCAGTAAAACAGGGCATGGCTGTTTCTACAGCCTCATTGAGGCATGGAAAGGACCCAACATTCCCATTTCCTTGGGTCTCACACTGCTGGGCCATGCAGCTCCCAGGGATGAGTAAATCTGATTCACTTATTAACTCAGCTCAGCCAGACACATAAGGAAAAGGCTCAGAGCTTGGAACCCTAAAATATCACCTCTTCTTCCACGTGTGGAAAGTTCCCATGGAAACCTCCAGCCTTCATTAGCCCAAGGATTTGCATAAAATAAAGATTTTAGTTTGCAGTTACAGCACAACAGCCAGTTACTGTTCTCAAATCTTTCAGGAACACATAAAGAGATCAGCTGATTTCATCAGAGGTGAGACACAGAGTGAGAGCTCTAGGACAGTCAGCCAGTCCCAGAGAAAACCAGAACATCCCAAGTCACTTTTGCTCAAATTCTCCCCACTCCCTTACCTTTGGCATAACCAGAATCATCCACACTGTCCTCATCAGACTCGCCAGATTCAGCAGCATCTTCACTTCTCAGGGGTGGAATGACACTGTCCCCTTCCACCACGGCCTCCTTGAGGAGCAGGGAGTCAAATTTCACCGTGTAGTAGCCACTGTCCACATCTACAGAGGGAACAGCAGGACAGGAGCTCCAGCTCACGGGGAGAGTCAGCTCCAGCAGAATGACATGGGATGGGGGGAGGCCCAAGGAAGACTTCTAAAAGATTTTATTTCTGTCTGGGAGGGAGAAGTGCCCACTGCAATGAAAAGCTATTTCCACAATGCCAGTGTGGATACCCAAAAGTTTATCTTTACAAATCAAGAAAGATGGGCTGCTGAGACATAGAATTAAAAAGAAGTTAGACTTGCTCCCTTCTGACTTAATAACAGTTAAAAGAAAGATGGAAAGAGGGAATAAACCCTCCCTCTTCCCAGGACAGAAGGAAGTCTGTATCAGCAGCTGCTGGGCAGGCCCAGCTCCCCCGGTTTTTGTTTAAACAAGACCAGATTATTGCAATTCTCACCTACTATACATGTAAATTCCTGCAGTCCCTCCCTCTTCCCTGGAGCAGTTAATGACCTCGTAGTCATTTCCTTTCCACATTCTTGCTCTTTATATCTCCTGTTTCCCAGCCAATTCCCTCCTCTAGCCTGACAAAACTCAGACTGTTTCCTCAGCTGTGTCAAGATTTTGAGCTCAGGGCAGCAGCCACGTAGTTTTTCTGTCATTAACTACAAAAGCCAAGTTTTAGATCCAGGTAAACCTCAGCCTCCACCTTGCCTCTGGGCAAGCCCCTGCCCCCCCTCACCAGTGATTTTGGCCGTGTACCAGATCCCATCACTGTGCTTGGCCAGGCAGGCTGAGCCCACCCCCAGACTGCTCAGGTCGGGCTCCTGGAATGGCTGGAGCTCCTCCACGGACACCACCTGACCATGGGAAAACCTGCAGGGAAGGAGGAACAGGAGTTTTCAAATGAAAATCCTTTCCTTCCTCAAAAGAAATGCACAGAAGTGTCAGCAGTGAGGAAACTTCACCATAATTAGGGTTTGACCACATGCTGTTGCAATTATAAAGTTGTTCATGTTTCACCTTAAACAGCTTATTTATGTCATGGGACAAAAAATGCATCCCACCCCAGAGAATTAAACTTTTTGCTAGTGACACATCCAATTAAAAAGTTCGTGGCTTTGGGGATAAACAGGATCAGAGACAGGCAGGGCTCCAGCTCAGCACCTTCACAGACCACAGACTGATCCTGGCGAAGATCCCCAAAAATAGAGCCTATACAACTCCCTGTGCAACTGAAATGTTTGCATTATCCACAGACTTGGGTGTTTTATTTTAAAATACTTCATCAGTTGTTAATTTATCCAGTTATGTAACATCTCTGCAACTTTCCCACAGGATTTTACACTTCATCAGTGCATTAGCTATAGAAAACAGCCAAACTGATGCCACTGCTCACCAGAGTGCATATTAAGAACATTAAGGCACAATTTCTCTGGGTGAGAATGCCACACAGAGCACTTCAGGAGGAGGTTTATCCCGCTGAACGACAAGGCCCCTCCCATCCCTCTCTCTTTACCGACAATTCTCCTTAAATCTGCACTTGTCATCCAGGAAGAACGGGCACGGCTTCAGGGACTTGTGGGTCGGGTACAGATAGAGCACCCTGACCCCTGCACTGCCATCCTCCAGCTCCTCTGTCCCCACAATCATGGCATTGTGGTACTCCAGGGTCCCCCAGGAGCTGTAGTAGGGGGCTTTAACCTTCATCCCGCTCAACTCCTCCTCCTCCTCTTCTCTCTCAGACTCCTCCTCCTCTTCACTGCACTTTGATTTGGTTTTATCCCCAGTTTCTCCCTCTCTTTCTGAGGAGATCTTGTAGTCATCAGCTGGAGGCTCCTCATCTGTTCCAAGCCCAGCAATGGCTTCCTTAAAAGCAGCATATTCCTCATCTTGGGCAGAGTTCTCCAGGTGGGAATCCTGCCCTGGGAGACCTGCTGGGGATGAGGAGGAGGCATCTGTGTCCAAAGTGGCCAGAAGTTTGCTCTTTTTCACAGCCACCAGGCTCGATTCGGTCAGTTCTATGAGCTGCTTCAAATCCTCCTGCAGCTGGATCAGGTCTGACTGCTGCGATGGGTCCTGGCCCGCCCCCAGCGCCAGCTCCACCTGCTCCAGCTGGGCGTTGTAGGTCTGGATCGCTGCTTCCAGACTCTCTTCATCCATTCTCAGCACGAGAAAGGCGCTTCTGCCCGCGTCCTCTCCACGAACTCCAAACACATTCAGAGTTTACTCAAGCACTTTTGGATAACAAGTCCTCGCCCGCAGAAGTGACGTGTAGCCGCCGTCCCACTCTTTCCCTCGGAAATCACCAAGGCGATATTCCTGCTGTAAACAGGTGGCAAGAGGCGACGGGAGAGTCCGAGGAGAGGCCAGCCCTAGCCCTGGCCCTGCCCTTCCCCGCCACGGAGTCCACTCTCGCCCACCGGGCCAGCGCACGGCACCGCTCCTCCCGCAGCCTGGGCGCCCCCTCAGCCCCAGGGATGCGGCACCTCCCTGAGCCGCCACTACCACCTCAGCAACCTTACCGCACCCTCAACCACCTCGGCCCCTGCGAGCCGCCTCCATGACACCCGCCATAACACCCCCACTTCCGGCCGCAGCACCCTCACTTCCGGCTGCGCTCGCCAACGCGTCACCCTCTCAGGTGAGGCACTCAGGATCCCCGAGAGGCCGGCGGAGCTGGGCATTCTGGGAGTTGTGGTCCGCAGGCCCACCTCTGTACCGCCATTGCAGCGGCGATAGGACTACACTTCCCAGAGTGCCGGGCGCGGAATGGCGGCGGATGGTGGCGCCGGGGAGTCGTGAGGGGCGGCTCCGGCTCTAACGCTGGCACCGGCACCAAGACCAGGTGAAGGGCTGCAGGCCTCGGAGCTCTTTTGCTCCCGCTGCTCTCGGGAGCTTGGGCTGGGACCTATCGCTGGGCCGGGACGTGGCGCTGGGCCATTAGAGAGAAATGGCGGTAGGGCCGGTGTTCCCCTTCAGCCATCACTGGCTGTGGCAGGGAAGAAAAGGGCCGGATCTCCCGGATATTCTGGATCTGGAGGGATCTCCCGGGCGAGGCTCTCCCGGGTTGGGGAGGAGCAGGCCGGCGGTCGGGGCCACCCGGGATCAGTCGCTATCCCGAGAGGGGAGTGGGCCGGGGTTCCCCCCAAGCACTGGCCCAGGAGACGGCAGGAGCCCCCCGCTCTCGTATAGCTGGAGGCGAAGGGTGACCTTGGTACCTGTGGGATTGAAGCCCCTAGCCCTTAACTGCCCTGTCCTTCCTCACCGTGTAACCCCCGATTCCTGCTTTGGAACACTTTTATTTCCCTTTAGGTAATGGTGTTTGACTTCAAAGTGGTTATTTAACCACGCACTTGCTCAGAGGCAGCTCTCTATCAAAGGCTCTGCCTTGAGGTTCCCTTTATCTGTGTTTGAGCAGAAGGGTTGTTGCAATGGCATGTGAGTCAGCTGCAGCACTTGGTGCCAGTGCTTCTTGCATCCCAGCAAAGCTGCTCTGCCTTGTGTGTGCAAATCCAGCACCACAAAAAGCAGATGTGAGCTTTTGTAGATTCTTGCTCAAAATACCTGTTCTTTGTATTTGTATGAAGTTCACTTCATTTTCTGTGGGTCTTACATTTACTGCAGGAGGTGCTCAAGTCCTTCCTCAGTTCCTCTTTAAATCCCGGGTTTGATCTTGAGCTATTTTCATGATTTCTCTTAGATCTGAGTTTTTTCCTGGGATTGCCTAAATATGAGAGTTACTGATAAAAGAGTAACATCATTTATTTGTGTTGTGGCATGAGAGGCTTTTGGGAATGACTTGTTTGTTAATTGATTTCCTGGCATTTATTGCAGGAGCAGGATGTACACGCTGCTGTCAGGGCTCTATAAATACATGTTCCAGAGGGATGAGTACTGTGTCCTGATCCTGGGTTTGGACAATGCTGGTAAAACTGTAAGTGCTGTTCATCACCCCGTGGAGGGCACACACAGTCCTAAACGTCCTCCAGGGATAGATCTTCCAACAAGGGTGTATCTTTTTTTCAGCTGTGTCCTGAGTTACTTTAATCACACCAAACAATCAGCTTTTCCTCATTACTTAAATTTAGTACAAGCTTTCAGGGATGTGGCTGAGGCTTTGGTAATCCCATAATCACCTATGATCCCTTCTTTCCTTGCTAAATTAGGGAGCAAGAAGAGTGGTTTGTCCAAAATTAGGTAGGGCAGTATCTGCTTCAGCAGGATTGTGCAGAAATGAAAAGAGAGGTTTGGGGTAGGGTTACTCCAGCCAGTAAAATGTTTGATAGTAAATAATTTGTCTTATTCTTTTTCAGACCTTCCTTGAACAAACTAAAACCCGATTTAACAAGAACTACAAAGGGATGAGTTTGTCCAAAATCACAACCACTGTAGGCTTAAACAGTAAGTTAATCCATGTGGAATTTTTTTCAGCTTTCTTGCACAGTCAGACAACAGCTATTTTTTGTTTGAAATGTTCAAGAATTCGGAAGTAGTTTCTGGATGCAGAGATTGTATCTCCCAACTGCCCAGGTCTTGTTGTAGAGAATAAAATAGACTTTCTTAGCTTAGGAGGATAAACTCTTGAAGTATTAAAACTCCAGATATCCTATTTCATGCTATCCTCACACTTTATTTCCCTGGAATTCATTCCTTGGCCCAATTCTGGAATTATTTACACTAATACTGCTCTATATTTGTGATCACTCCGTGCAGGTTTTGCTCTGTTGTTGCAAGTAGCCACTGCCTGTGATTTGTTCCCCTACAAGCCTGTTGCATCCCAGATTTCTGAGTGGGGTGTGCAGTGTCTGTGCTTTACAGCACCTCTAGTTTTCATTGGATTGCCCTTCCTTCCTTCCTTCCTTCCTTCTAGTTGGAACTATTGATGTTGGCAAAACTCGGCTGATGTTCTGGGACCTTGGCGGGCAGGAGGAGCTGCAGTCGCTTTGGGACAAGGTTAGAGATGTGATTTTGTTTTATTTGATTTATACAACTTGTCCAGAGAAGCTGTGGCTGCCCCATCCCTGGAAGTGTTCAAAGCCTGGGTGGATGGAGCTCTGATCAGCCTGATCTAGTAGGAGGTGTCCCTGCTTCTGGCAGGGGTTGGCATGAGATGGTTGGCCTTTTCCAACACAAACCATCTTGTGATTCCATGATTTCTTTTAGAAGTGGTTTTGTCTCTTTTAAGACTGAACGACTACAATCATTTGGTAATCACACAGGCTTATTGATAACCCCAATATTTAGCATTAATACTTTTTCAGAGATTCCACTGTTTCTGTGCTTAATATTTGCATTATTGGTTACAGACAGCAATTACCAACCCAGATCTGGGGTTGTGCCATAGAGAGAAGCTTTGTGGGGACACAGGTGAGCTTTTCCACCTGGTGTGTTGATCAGGCCTGCAAACAGAGCAGGCAGCACAGGCTATGTGCCTCTGTTCTGTCCAGGCACACTGTGGGTGCAGCTGCCTCTAAGTGGTTGATTTCCTCCACATGTAGCAAACTGTACCAAATTAAAATAAAATCAGGAAGAGGAACGAGTGATCCTAGTGGATTGATACCAACATCTATGTTCTCCTTCCAGTACTATGCTGAATCTCATGGCGTGATCTATGTTATTGACTCCACTGATGAGGAGAGGCTCTCTGAGTCCAAAAGAGCTTTTGGTAAGTACAGTGTGGACAAAATAGACCTGGAAGATTGTATCACATGAAACTGAAATGCAAGAAGGAGCGTCTGGCTTAATCCCTGTGTCCAGATAATCTGTGCCAGGCATTTGTACAGCTTCCAGAACTGGCTAAACCTGGTTTTGTTTCTGTCCTTTGTAGAGAAGATGATTACCAGTGAAGCTCTGGAAGGGGTTCCTATTCTGGTGTTAGCCAACAAGCAGGATGTGGAGGTAAAATATGGAAGATTTACATAAATGAGCAAATAAGCCTTGGAAAGGTGAAGTCTGCATTTGTGTTAAATTTATTCTACATTTCTGAGCTGATCCTATGGTGCTTTCCCGCCACTGGAAATAATTGCTTTGAATTTAGTTGTATTATTTTTCCTTTTTCCTCCAGCCCTTTTTCATTGCCATGAATGAGCTTCCTACAGGCACGTAGTTTTGAACTCTTTATGTAAACAGAACAAACTGCATAGCTATGGTGGGTCTTTCTTGTACTGTGACTGGCTATATTGATGCAGTTTTTTCCTGTTTATTCAGAAAAAAATATTTAGTGCACTTTGCTTATACTGATCTTTTAAAACCCAGGAACAGCACAACAGATGTATGTGAAGCAAGTCATCCTTTCCCCATAGCTGGATAAGATCTGTTCTAGAAAACGTTTATTAGTTGTAGAGCATTCCACCGGTGACAGCAGTGAATGTCAAGAAATGCTCTTTTCTGACACTGTAATTTGAATTCTTTCCAGCATATTCAGAACTGTAAAGCTCTTAGTTTGGGTTTGACAGTTCATGTGTGGTGCAGTGTTTAGGTGACACATCCCGGGCCATCCTTACCTCGCCCCGCATGGCAAAAAGAGAAGAGAGTGCTCAAGGTGGTGTTTTCCTCCTGGAAATTGTACCTGGAATTCCAGGACTGCACTCCAGTGACTTGTCTCTAGATGGAGCCAGAGGCTTCCAGTAGGGTTTGGAGCACCAGGCCTGGCAGCTGGGCTTAGTCTCTGTTCCAAAGCATGCAAATACTTCTCAGGTTCTTCCTCTGGACTTCACATTTGTCCAAGTGATTGCACTTGTAGAAACATGTGAGATTTCCACAGAAATCACTTGACTCTAAAGGAGGATTTGGTTACACTTCGTGAGTACAGCACAGGTTCGTTTTTGGATTATGTAATTTATCTAGATTATCTAGTCTTAGAAATAAGAGAAATGTAATTCCGTGTAGAAGCATGAGATCAAGACTGAACTCCTGATTTATGGTCCTGACTTTGCTGTGGTCTCTGGAATGTAGGGGAATGGTCTGTCTTTTTTCTGTGGAAACCAGAATATTGACTCTCATGTTTCTGTGCAACCCCACAGCTTTTCTGCAGGAAGCAGCCTGCACTCTTGCCTTGACCTGTTGAAGATAAGCTCTAAGCAGTGACCTGGAAAGTTGTTCCAGTTTCTCTTTTGGTTCTATATACATATTTTGTTACAGGCTGTAGACACTGGCTCTTCTGACACTCTAGCCAGACTAAAGACAAATAATTGAACAAGTGGAGTTCTTTGAATTAATGAAAGAGGTATTTGGAACAGGCTTTCAAAAGAAAATCTGACTTCTTGCCCCCTCTGGAGGGTCCAAGACCAGCCCACAGACTTACTGCTTTTGTGAAGTTGTAGAGCTATAACAAGAGATTAGCAAAGCCAAAGCCACTGGAGGTTTGCCTGTTTGTAAGAAATACCTACATTGGATATTTAGAGGTCCAGTCCTACAGAATGATCTTGGATATGGACCCAGCAAAGAGACATCAATGCTATTAACAAATCACTAAGGGAATGATGGCTTATTTTTCAGTAATTGCTGAGGCTCACTTAAACAAGGTTGAGAAAGCTCAGTAGCCTGTTTCTCTTCCTCTGATTTAGCAGAATGGAAGGCCTCTGGAATAAAACTGATAATTAGCATTGATAGAGATTTTTCTGCTCTGGATCTTCAGACATAAAACTGTAGTAGAGAATTCTCACCAGCATCCCTCTGTCCTGAACCATAATAAGGGTTAAGTGGTATCTTAACCTTAAGAGGATAAGTAGTATCTTGACCTTGCTGGTGTTTGGAGATGAAGGGTAATTCTTGATGATGATGTCTGTAGAGGCCAGCAGAAGGCTTGTGATCAAATACATCAGAAACAGTACATCTGACAAAGTTGTTCTTTACATTCTGTTATTAAGGTAACAAAAGTGCTGATGCAACCTGGAATTGCTTAAACTGTTAAGAATTCTGCTGTGAGCCCAAGGGTACATTGTGTCCTCTCAGCACTGGCAAGCATGAGTGGTATTTGGTCATTCCAGGGGGTTAAATTGACTGCAAAACACCAATTCTAATTCTCACAGTACTGAATGTGGTATTTTATGGTATCAGGAGAATACTCTGTGTTCAGCAGGGGCTTCAAAAATGGATTATTTTATAAATAATTTTAAAACTGAGTCAAATGTGTGTTGGAGGAAGGAATTTGTTTGGATTTTTAAAGGAACTTATTGCTTTGTAGGATAAATAAAATATCTAATGTCTACTAATTCCTGTGAACTCCCTTTCAACTCAGAATGCTACTTTTGAAAATATGGCTTATTGCAGAAAAAACAGCAGAATAAGAATTGATATTTGCTGTTCTGATGTGAATGCAACTGTTGAAAGGTTTATGCAAGGTATATATTTCTAAGCTTTACAATGAACTGTTACAATTTAAGGATAGAATGGCTCATTTCGCAACACTATTCGAAATACTGGAAAAACATGACCTGTCAGAAACAGCATCTGAAATTTAACAATCCTGAAAATTACTGGGTGCTATATGATGACCCGTAGGGAGGAAGTTTTGCCATTCTTGTCTAAAGATAAATGTTGGAAATTTAATTTGAAATCTCCAGAATGTTGAAAAGCCTCCTTGTGCCTTTGGAAAATGTGAGGAGTCATGGTGAGTAGCAGAATACTCGTTTCCACACAGACCTCCTGCATGAAAGCCATTCTAGTTTCCAACTGGAGACCTACCACAGCTTTTTCTGTAAAATTAGTTTTAATTTAAATAAGATGGTTTAAATTGAGGCTGTACTATTCCTTCTTCAAATTTAAAGAAGCTTAAATTCTAATTCAAAACAAACTTGTAAAAAGGGTAGCCCCACAGCATAGGTCAGGCAAGTCAGACTTTTTGTGAAATAGTTTTATCTAGGCAATCCACCTTGCTATTTTTTCTCTTTTAGTTCCATTCTGATGATTGGTTACTCTTGAGATGACTGAAGAGCCTGTACTTGAGGTTTTATCCATTGTTCCAGTTTTATCCTGGCAGGAGACCAGGCAGCAGCATTGTCTTTGCTCCAGTGGATTTGGGAAATGGGCAAAGGCTCTACAATGCAACCTTTTTTTGGCTAAAACTTGCCTTGCTGCTTGATAGATTTTTAGGTGTGCCATTGCTGAGTCTTAACTTTGGGTAATGCTATTCTGAACCTTTCATAGGAAGAATATGCCTCAGTCCTGGCTAGATTATGCCTGGAAGAGCCTTCATCAAAACATGTTTTACAGTGTGTTATTTTGGGGAAGCTGAGATGGAAATCTGGTTCGTCATGTGTTGTGTGTGAGGTTCCTGTGAACTGGCTGAGAGATACCATCATTCCTGAAAGGTCACTGTGGATTGTGTTACTATAATGGAGCACTGTTGATGTGATCACAGATCCGGCTTCCTTTCTTTGCTCTTGGGTTACGGGTTTGCAGCTCAGAAACAAAACACATCTGTAAACAAATATTTTGTAATGTAGCTGGGGAGAAGGGGAACTTGAAAGCCACAGCTGACATTTGTCCCTGAGCATGAGAAGCTCAGATGCCCCTTGCTGAACTGATGGATAATCTGCCTCATCCCCTGCTGTCGCATGAGATTCTAGCTGATGGCTTTCCCTGGAACACTAAAACAATACATTGATAGTTTGGTGTTACCTCTCTGCTGTGCTGCTCTACTTCATCCCAAGGTGAAAATGATGTTCCTCAAAACAGGATTGGTGATGAAGTGACATCCTGCTGGGACAAAGTGAATGGTGCAAAGTCTCCTCAGAAGCAAAACTCTTTCTGATGCAGATTTCCATGGAAAGCCATGGCTGGGCAGCTCTGTGGGAAGGTGGGGCAGGCCCCAGCTCTACCAGAAGATGGGAAAGGGAAGTTACAACAACGGTTTATACTGGGAGATAAAAATGGCTGTAATAGTCAGCTGCACTGGGAAAAGTGGACTCTTTAAGTGTTCAAGGATGGGCAAGGTGAAGGCTGTGGGTTCTCTGTACTGCTGGGTATGTGCAGGTGTCCTGGTCTGCTGGTGGTGTTGGGAAGTTCATTGCCTGATTGCTTTGCTACTTGTGCAAGTAGAAGTTGAGGAATCAGGGACAACATGACTGTGCTCTCTGTTACTTCATGTCTTGAACACTTTATCTGATTTATTTTAAAATGTAGCATCATTCAGAAAAGGAGAAGGAAAGGGCAGACTCAAGAAGAAAAATATATGCTCGAAAGTATACCATTACACAATGGTATTAAACTCTGAGAAGCTTGAAATATATTCCAAGAAACATTTGCTCAATTTCAGCTGCCTTGGTATTTAACCTTCCTGCTGCCAAATCTCATTGACTGAAAAAACCAAAGATGTGAAAAATAGCTCAAATTACTGACATGCAGCTCCTTCTCCTTCCCAGTTGTTGGGTAATTTCCTTGTCCAGAGCCTTGGGCTAAACTGGGAAGCATTTGGACCTGCCTTTCTTACTGGGCACTGGACACCACACCAGGCTAAGGGAGCAGCTTTTACAAACCAGTAGAGAATGGTTGGTTGGTTGTAATCTCTTGCCCATCTTCCAGACCTACTGGTTTGAATTCCAGCTCCCATGTCCAGTCTGGCTCCCTCTAAAGTTAGTAATTGTTGTTGCTTTTTTTTTTTTTAAATTAACTGTTTATCCTGTGGCTGACAGCTCATCTGTATGAACTGCACATTTTTCATTTGTCAAAAATCCTGACCTGAATTGTTGAGGCTTCTATGGAATGATGTCGGTAACGTTTCTGGATACAATTTCCAGGTCATTGATTGAAAGGGCAAGTTTAAAATGCAGCTGAGGTCATAATAAAGTACAGTCATCAAAAGCTGCACAGTTAATGGAGTCGAGGGCACTGGATGAATTGGGTGTTGTTAAACTCCTTGCAAGCTATTTCTTAAGATCCTTTCCTACGTATAAGCAATGGAATCTATTTTCCTGTATTTAATTTCTCCAGAATCAGTGTTTTGCAAAAGGATAGCTGGTAACATTAATTTTCATATTTCTGTTCTCTCACAGTTTACGTCCATTTGGCCAATCCTCAGGATTCACAAGGGTCCAGTTTGCCTTTTGTGTAAATATTTGTCCAAAACACATATGTGGGCCTGAGTGAAGGTTTGAAAGACATATTTGAGACTTGTTGAAGGTACAGAATGTCCTTGCAGAGAGGAGGAAAGGTGGGCTCATGGCCAGCTGAAGTGCTTAAATGGTCTGCCCAAGATTTCTGAGGAAAAATTGAGCAGCGTGCTCAGGGAGGTGCAAGTCCAGACTTTAGCTGGGCTGGTTTGCTTTTGTTGTAGCTTTAAGATTTTTGTGATGATACTGTGATTTATTTGAGGAAATTAATCCGCTGATTTACTGGGGGGTTATGATTTGTGGTGTTGTTCCCAGCAGCCTCTTGGCAGCCTCACAGACGTTCAGGACCTGCTGGGGGCCAAGAGCACAGTGGCATCAGGCATCAGAAAATGTGCTGCATTCAGTGCTGCCAGTGTTTTCTGTGAATTCAAACAGACAGCTGCTGGTGGGGCATGGCTGTAATGCCAAGGAATGTGCTGAGAATTGAGGAAAAATCACAGCCTGTTTTGTGAGAGTGCCCAGGATGCTGGCAAAGAGTCAGCTGGGCTTGTGGCAGGGACACTGTTTCAAAAGGCTTTGTAAATATTAAAGCTCTTGTAGTGTCCTGGTAAATAAAAGCTATTGAGCAGCTTGGAAGAGATATCCTTAGAGGGTGCAGGTTATGCTCATTTTCAGGACTATTTGCTTAGGACTGTACAGATAAAGGATCAGAGAGGTGAGGCACTGTGTGTGTACTGTCAGTGAACAGCATTTTCTTTGGTGAAAGAAGAATATGTTCTTTTCTTTGGAATGTGAAGAGGTGAATTTACTGTGTTGGTGAGTGAGTGGATTTAACCTCAGAGCACTGCCATCCTGACTGAAGCAGGACTGCAGTCATGGTAGGATTCATTGTGGAAGAAGGTCACCATGTCCTGTAGCACAAACAAGCTCTGTTTTGGTTCCCTTTGCAGACTTGTCTGTCAATACCTGATATCAAGACAGCATTTAGTGACTGCATTAACAAAATTGGGAAGAGAGACTGCCTGACACAAGCCTGTTCAGCCCTCACTGGGTGAGTATGAGAAGGGGTAGACTGAGAATTGGTTGACTGAGCAGCTGTGGGATGTCACACAGAGCAGCACTACAGGAGTTACTAAGGCTTGAAAGGGAGCTGTGCTTCCTTCTAGCACTGACGTTGTTTGTGAGCCTTGGACTAGCACCAGCTCAGTAACTTCATCTGTAAATCCTGCCTGTAAAACACAGTAGAAATGTGCTGCTAACTGAGAGCAGCAGGACTTGGAGGCATATTTGTTGTTCGTGTATCATCCCTTCTCCTTACACGATAATCCTTGCAGATCTTGGCTTGCTGCAGCTCCTGGCTTTTAGGTTAGAAGTCTGTTGAAAATGCAGCTGTTGATGCCTCTGCCAGAGAAATGGGTGATGCTTCACTGATGCTGCCATAATTATGTTTCTGCTCTCATATTCTTTGGCATGCGGATGAGCATTGTGGTGGGGATGATATCACAGTCTCCAGAAGTCCTCTTACATGGGGATGCCTGTGGTTTACAATTTGATGACTAAGACAGACCCTAATTTGGGTTTACACAGCTGCATGCCATGACCTTTGACCAACCCACTGGATTCTTGAAATCTCAGCATCACTGTTGCGTATCAAGTCTTGCAGTACTTTGGTTCTTTGTATTTTCAGTTCTTTAAATGAAAAGGGCTACTTGGCATAAGTCAAAAGTTTTGTTCCAGGTGGTGGAAACACTCCTGGCTGAATTACTGTCTGGGCTGAATGTAGAGCTTTGACATTTTTTCTGTTATCATACAAGCTACTGCAAAGGATAACAAGAACTTCTTGAACTGTGAAAAAAATCTGTTGTCTGCATTGCTACAAATCACATACCATTAAGCAGGTGAATGACCACAAGAACAATGTTCAAGCACTGACTGGAAGAGAAGTATTAGAGAATAACCTTATGAAAACCAACCTTTTCAGTTGTGGGTTTTTTTTGTATGAACATTTCTAGTTTTGATCTGTGTGGAATTTCCTTTCAAAATTCCAGTTTGAGCTTGCACTAAAAGAATAAATAACTCATGGAAATCATGACTGGGGAGCTGTGCAGACCAGCATTGTGGTGATTTGCTTGGCAGCCCCAGCACAGATGATTACAGAAAGCTGGAACCAGGATTACAAGATCTTATACACCTAGTGTGAGGTTTGTGGCAAAATAACCTCAAACCATCTGTCAGGTGGGCTTGATGCTTGTTCATCTCAAGATTTCCACAGAGTTGGTGACTAAGTTGGGTGTAGACTTGCACAGACATCAGAAAAATAAAGGATGGAGTTATATATTGCTGAGCTAAAAGAAATCAGATCCCTGTTGTTTTCCTGCATGAGAAATAACACAGAAATGCCAACAACTGTGGGGTGAGTAGAGCCCTTCCCTTCCTCATGTAAGGGCTCAGTTAGGGCCTATATGATCCATGTTTGTGTTCTTGGTTGCTTCTTGCTGTTGGTTTGTTTTAAAACCTGGTCTCCTTGTCTTATTTCCTTAGCAAAGGGGTGAATGAAGGAATTGAATGGATGGTGAAGTGCGTGGTGAGGAACATCCACCGCCCCCCAAGAAAGAAGGACATCACGTAGGAGCTCTGAGCCAGCCAAGCAATGGACAGTCTCTTTCCACACACTTCTGTGTTCCCTTTAAAGAAGGTGATCCACTGGATTCCTATTACACCTGATTCTTTCCTAAGTTTGGAGACAAATAATCTCTTTCTGTGTCTAAAAAAACTTGAGCCAAGGATTCCAACTGGGTGGGGGGTGGGAATCTCTTACGTTAAGTATTGTCATTGGCCTCAGAGCATCCTATGTAGCAACCTACACATTGTTGCCAATGCAAAGGACTTAATGTTCTACTATCTTACTTTGTGATTCCTGATTTGTTAGTCTAACAGACCTGAGGCCGGTGACATGAAGGAACTCCTGAAGGAAGTGTGTAGGTGAATGTGGAAGGGGAGGAACAGCCTGAGGAATGGCTGTTGCTCCTAACTGCAAAGATCCTTGCTGCTCCAGGTCCGTGTTCCTGGCCCTGTTATGCTGCTGTTTGTGCAGTGGGGAGAGACAGCATTGGTTAGAACTTGATTTTCACTCGGGGTGTTGATTCGTAACTTTGACCTGTGGTAAAAGCAGATGTGGACACCAGCAACTGCACAGTGGTCATTGGATCATGGAATTGTTAAGGCTGGAAAAGATGTCATGAAATCCAACTGCGCTGGTTGAAATGGATATTCCTACCAGGACACAGATTCCAGAAGCACTGCCTTGCTCTGAGTGCCAGTCTCTTTGTGCATTCTCTTTAATCCTAAGAGTAATTGGGATCTTCTGTAACTGGAGTGAATCAAGGCCCTCTCTGTGATCTTTCTAAGCTGAAAACAACCTCTAGGCAGGGAGAAATCAGTATGCAATAAAGCTTCCTACTTATTTGAACTTCCCTGGCTGAAACAATGGTGTTTGGGAAGAGCAGTACTTAGCCCTTAGTTTATTTTTAAAATGTAGGCAAAAACAAAAAGGCAGCACTCAAAAGACAGCAGTGCTCAGTGCTTACATTGCCTACTCAGCTAGATCTGCTGAAGTATCACTATCATTTCCCTGAAAATGAGTTTTTACGTGAATTTCATGGTCATTTGGCAATGGGTGTTGTTCCTCTGCTGTTTTATTTACTCCTGGCACTGGTGAACATTCTGTGCTGTTTGCTGACATAATGAAGAGGCCACTATTCCAGCTGTACTTACTTGAGCCAGTCCCTAGTATTCATTTAAAATCTCTTAGTTGGAATCTGTCAAAGAACTTTCTGCTAAATTTTCTGCATGGAACTCATTGCCGGTGTTTTTTGAGAGAAAACATCATTCATTCTCTCACGTTTGGGTCAAAGCACAAAGGCCACTGGGCTGTGTCATTCAGTTCATGAAGTCAGTGGAAATAATTGCAAACTGAAGAACAGAATCTTTGCTTCTCAGTAGGAGAAGTAAGGCTCCTTCAGACCTAGTGACCTAGTCTTTTTTCTTGTGTGTGTTTTATGAATGTGGAGGATCCCTTGAAAATCACTCACCCACTGTAGGAAGTGACACTTTTGTTGGGTGCTGCATATGATACAGGGCTGAGATTTTCAAGAGTACTAAAGTTTTGGAGAACCAATGGCCTTTGATTATCAGGAGCATCTCTCTCACTGGGCTCTTGGAAAGGCTGAGTGTTTTCAAGGTGACTTTGTGGCACTGGCTGTTTTGGTTGGCAGAGTTGGTACTGGCAATTAAATTGAAGATGTGAAACAGTATCTAATGAACAAAAGTAGCTTGCTGAGAGTCAAAACACTTTAGTCAGGTAGCTTGAAATGTCTATTCTTTGGGACACAAGGTTTTTTTCCAACATTTCCACAAACTAGCTTCAGATCTGTTGCTCTCTTTTTTGCCTGGGAAACCAGAAAGGACGAAACAGTTTCTAGACACAGACTGCTCTGTAGTCCGTATCAGCAGGGAGTCTTAAAGCCAAAGTTTTGACCTCAGGATTCCAAGTTCTCAGGCGTGGGAGAGTCTTTTTCCCAGGGATATGCCCAAGCTGGGATAGGTATGTATGAGTGTGCTCTGGCCACAACAGATCAGGGAGGATTTCTCTGAAACCACCAGTGGAAAATTCACTCTAATTCAAAGTGACCTTCCACAGCAGTATCCCAGCAGATGGTACAGATTTTTATATTTTGATCAGAAATCTAATGATTTGTCACATACTTACAGGAAGCACAGACTTATTTGAAATGCTTTTTTTTGTTTCAAGTGACCCCCTCAAACAAAGCAAGAATGTTTCTGAATTCAAAGTTCAAATTTAGTCAGTTTTCCAGATTTTTGATACATTTGCATTGGACCTGTTTTGCCCATGTCAAATTGGCTAAAGAGCTGGTTTGTCTTATCAAGGGGAAACAGATTGATCATCTACACTTTACAATCCCTGTTTGGCATGCTGTCCATGAGATAAAGGTAACAGTTCAGTAACTTCAGCAGAGAATCTCACTTGCCTTATTTGAGCATTGGCAGATGATTACATTGCTCTCACCCATCTGGAATTTCCTATGCAAACATTCAATAACTAGTAGCAGCAGGAGGCAAGAGCTAAAAAGCTACTTCTACAGTATTTAGAATCCCAGTGAGTCCCAGTGCTGCCTGTGTGCTGGCAATTCCATCTTCCTTTGGAACTCTGGAAAGACACAGAGTGACTGAATTACAGCACTTTTGGCTGGTCTGATCTAATCCCGTCCCGTCCTCACGCAAGGCAGCAGTGATGTGTGCACTGCGGGTCTGCATTGCAGTGGTGCTGAGGTCAGAGCTCATCCCACTTCCCACGACATTGCATCCCACAGAACCATGGAAAATGCCAAGACAAATCAGGCCCAGATTCGGAGCAAGTCTAGCATCTTGTTCAGCCTCTGGCTGCTAACATTTGTCCCAGAAAGTGGAGCAGAGACTCTAGAGTATGTGTCCCCAGCCATCCTTCCTACTCTGCTAAACTGAAATCAAGCCACCATCAAGAAGTGGACTTAGTATCCAGCGTTGTAGGATGGTTTTATTGCTAACTGAGCTATTTTTAGTCTTTTCTTCCTTACCATCCTGCTTGTGTACTGCTGACACATCCAGCAAATCCAGCAGTTTGTTTAGGGAAAGAATCTGCTGTTACAATACAGATCACAATCTTGAATGAGTCTCTTCAGCAGTGATGTTTAAGCTGTGTATGAGATTGTTGAGTTAGTCATAATTTCCAGAACTGTCCTTGATTAACTGACTCTGACCTACTAGTACAGATTTGGAGATGTAAGGCTCAGCTAGAAACCTGCCTTAAAGTACTTCTGGAGGGTTCTGAATTGATCTAGGCATTTCACTGGATTCTTAACAATATCCTGGGATGTCTTTCCTGGCAGATGGTGTCAAGGAGACAACTTCTAGAGAAAGGCAGAGTTGTACTGTCACTACACTTGACAAATACCCATTTAAATCAAAAATTTTTATTAATGTGGATGGGAATTCCTGGCAGCCACGGCCAGCAGTGTCCACAGGTGAAGGACAGTGGATTCTGCCTCCATGTCTAGCTCTGATGCTGCTCCTCAGCTTTTACCCAAAGCAGCATCACAGGCTCAGTTTGCCTTCAGCTTTGGGGCTGTTTTCAGACTCCTGGGTATTTGTCCATAGATTTCCCAAAGCCAACTTGAGCAATTAATGAAGACAGACTGAATTGCCCCTGCCACGCAGACAGGTTCTAGGCTGGGTGACCTCTCAAAATTCCCTCCTTGCCCAGTTTTCTACTCAAATTTGCCTGAAATTTCTCTCCTGAGAGAGAAGGGGCAGTGATGAGGTGCAAGAGCCTTTCCCCTCTGCTGAGCTCTTACAGTGGATACTAGAAAAACTTGAGCAGGTGCTTTTTACATTGGAATTTAATACCACTTGGAAATCCCATGTGAAACATTCCTGGTGGATAATAACAGTTACTGTTGACTTGACCTTGGGCATTTTCTGCAACTTTACCCTTGGGTTTTGTTCTTTGTGCTTCTGCAATCCCTAAGGGAGTTGTTTCTCTGCTCCTCTGGTAAAACCAGCTTCCTGGGGGGTTTCCATTCATTTCTTTACATACAGTCAAACTTTTTTTATTCCCAAACTGAATTAATGCAGATCTCGTCCCAGCTCTCAGCAGTGTCTGCTCTCAAATAACTTCATCTGCACAACTTCCATCCGATCACAAGCCTTCACCCATTACATCAGAAAGGAGTGATGCTTAAAATTCCTGGTAAAGCAACAAACTAGTACTAAAAAGAATCAGACCTCATGGAAAATAACACAGATCTGGTGCAGAAAACATGGACAGCACAGTATGCAATAGCACTGGGGGAAAAATTACGTAGGGTTTTTCATAAATGAGCTGCTTGTCAACTGGAAGCAAAGAGAGGAGGAACATTGTCAGTTAACTGCAGTACTGGAATTCTGCCTGACATTCTTTCTAAACACCAAATCAGGAGGCGGGAATCTCCTCATTCCTTCTTGGTTGCACTTTTCCCTTAAAGTTGCTGATGCCAAATGAGTTTCAAAATTTCCATTTTGTCATGAGTGCCCTCTTGAATACCTTGTGAATACCACATTCCTCACATCTTTCTTGAGGATGTCTGTGCAGTCCCACCTTTCCCATGTGTTACCCAAGGTAGCAGTGAAGGTGGGGCTTCACTTAGGAACACACGGGATCCTTTCCTTGAAAGAAAACCTTTGCTGCACCAATACATAGTATTCTCACTAATACTGCTAATTCATGAGTAGTAACTTCTTTTTGTGCTTGGCCCGTCTTGTCTAGGCTATGCTTTTGCTGAGAAAGGTTGGACTAGATGATCCTTGAGGTCACTCCCAACCTGGAATTCTGAGATTCTCTAATTCTCCATCATTTGAAGAGTATATCCTTCAGCTGAATGCATTTCATGCTAAACATTTGGAGGATCTAACCCAAGCCTCTCACCCTGTCTAGCCTTAAGTCATCTGTATTCAGGACATACCAGAAGCACTTCTCTGAGGGCAAATTAAATTCACTGTAAAATTAAGTGTATTCTTAAGTGCTTTCGTGAAACCTCTGGAATTGTTTTTGCAGTTCATAGCCAGGAACTCCTCTGCCGGTTCTCAGAAGTCAGAGAACCTGATACCATTTCATTGGAGATTTTAATTAGATTTTTTTCTTTTTTGAGTCAGACTCCCACAAAGAATAAAACCATTATATAAGGCAGTCATGAGGAGGAATAAGGAATTTGCTGTTCCCAGAAGCTGGTGTTAGGCACAGCACCTCTTCACTGCCTGTAACAGTAACAGGCAAAGGAATGTATGAGCAGCTCAGTATTTCAGAGGATCATTAAATATCCTGAGATGGGCATGACCAGCAAGGATCATTGAGTTCAACTCCATGCTGAGCTTTTGCTGGGTTTTGTGACCAAGGGCTTTCAGATGGGCTCTTCTGCCAGGGGAGCAAGAGGACCTGGGGGATACTGAGGTGTATCCTGTACTGTTGAAAGATTTTGCTCCTCCAACACAAACAAGGCTTATTTATAACTGAGATGTTGGCAGTTACACCAGTGGATGAAATGAAACCCCCGGTACTGACCACCAGCAGGGCTTTGCCTTGCGGGGACAACAGTGGGGGCAAAGGCAGCCGTGGCCTTCTGGGAAAGGACAACTGAACCAAAACCAATCCCACGTGGCAAGGATTAAGCTCTCCCAGCACTGTACTCACATCCTCAGCATGGTGGAAATTTTGACAGCTCATTTCCATGCCGTGAGAAGAGGCAGGATCATGGGATAGTTCACACCACAAGCTGTGAAAGAGTAGTAAGTACCCTGTGAGTACATGCAGTGTGTCAAAGGGCAGGGGATCTCTGCAGACAAAAGGTGCTGAATCACAGGCAAGGTTGTTCCTCCATGACATGGCAGCACACAGTACATGAAACTGGGTGAAAGGAGAACTTGGGGTTGATATTCTCAGAGCTGATTTTTCCTTTCAGGTTCAGAGTCATGGAGAGGGAAATGTATGCTCCTATTCTTATCTCCCAAGTTTCCCAGCTAAAGAGCTCTAATCGTAGCTTCTGGGAAGATCAGAAGAAGTCCAATAAATCACCTGCCAAGATGCAGTATCACAGAAGGAAGTAGAGAGAGACAGGAATAGAAACCAACAGCAGGGAATCTCTGTGATTTGACCAAGGCTGAGCAAGCACATTGGATCAAGTCTCTGATTGATCTGGACTCTTCATCTGGTGCCTTACACTTCCCACTCAAAACCACCCTGAAATCCACATCCCTGAGGCTCAGCAGCACTGACCACCCAACACATCCTCGCTGAGCTTGTGTCCTCACAGTGGTAGCTGGGAAGTTGTCATTCCTTGTGTTTCTATAGGAAAATGATCAAGCCTCCTAGCTCCACTCCTATGTTACAGCTAAGTTGCACACTGCTGGAGCTCCTCCATGTTCAGACCAAGCACAGGATCCTGGTGCACTGGATGGCCCAGGGTGATGCTTGGATGAGCAGTGACAAAGGACACCATAACAGAGACCTCGATTCTCCTTACACCCACATGGCACTGTGAGGTCTGGGATCCCCAATACTGCTTAGTTACTTAGACACAGCAGATTTTCTGCCCTCTTTCCCTAAACATTGTGTAATTATAATTGTTTTTCAAGGGTAAACAAAGAGTTGCTGAGGGAAGACTCCTGATGACTCAGACAACAACATGTCAAGGGCTCATGGTTCTAAACAGGGGGAGTGTTGTGTATGAATATTATAGTTGTGGTCATGGCTTTGTTACTGAGAAAACTCTTTTAAGTTAAAGGGCACTGGAAGGTTTACTAATATATTCTAATTCTATTCAGCTAAGAGGGGGCAGTGCCCAGACCTGATCATTAGAGCCCAAGTATGTTATGAGCAAGGTGAGGGGAGCCAAACAATGTCTGACCAAACAGAATCACAGAATATCCTGAGTTGGAAGGTGTTGCTGCTAGTTAAGGGTTAACTATTGGACGGCCGTAATAACACACAGCAACACGGTCTCCTCTCAAGACACGAAAGAGAGACAAAGTTTATTGTAACACACGCTCCTTAAATACACTCGAATGCTTCTCCAGGGACAGAATATAGCCCACTGGTCAGAGCAGGCAGCACCTCTTGCACAGATGTTTTCATTATAAACAACAGTTCTCAAAATACACGCTCTGTAAACAGTAGCAGGTGCCTTTGTTTGTTCCTGGGAAAACCTCTGCCCCCAGGCCAGCCCTTGGGAAAGCTCCATGTTCTCACAAAGCCTTCCCAAGGGCAACTGAGGCCTTCTACAGGAAGGGACCCACAAAGATTGAGTCCAACTCCCGGCCCCACACAGGACATACCAATATCCCACCATGTGCCTGAGAGCATTGTCCAAATGGTCTTTGAGCTCTGGTTCAGGCTTGGGGCAGTGACCACTAATGCCCAGCCACCCTCTGGGAGAAAGATCTTTTCTTAACATCTAACTTAAGCCTCACTTGACACAGCTCCAGCTGCTCCCTCAGGTCCTGTCACTGGTCACCAGAGAGCAAAGGCCGGTGCTGCCCCTGTAAGTGACCCTTTAAAACTCTCAGGGCATGACCAAGCTGTCCTGTGAAGGACAAGTGATGTCCCCACACTTGCTTGGAAGCAAACTCTAGTAAGAAGTGAGAACTACAGCATTGTGCTCTGTAACTACCACAAGAAACCAAATCTGAGTTTTTGTTAAAAAAGACAATTTCATGTTAGTATTTCTTTAGCTGCCTTTTAAATGGCTGACTCAGCACTACAGTATTGTCTGAACAAGTCTGTTGAGCACCAAATATTCTTGAATAATTGAATTTACTTCGGGAGATGGCGATAAAAGGTAGAGTCATCTGTTCTCAACTTACTCAGCAATGATTTGCTTTCTTGGAAGGTGATTACTCCGAAGACATCCCAACACCTTTGGAATGTGGAACCTGGAAAGATCATCCCATTTCACAGAATCACAGAACAGTTTGAGCTGGAAGGGACTGTTAAGATCATCTAGTTCCAGCTCTGCCATTTTACAAGGGGGACAGAAAGGCCTTTTGGGGACCAACACAGGCAGCTGGACAGTGAGGTGAGGGCGGGGAGTGACCCCCCCCAGCCCCTCCTGCACCCCAAGGCCAGACACAGCTCTAAACTGGTGACCCTCCAGCAACACTTGTAGGGTCATCAGGCCACCAAAATGTATATGAACTTCTTTAATAGGACTGTATTGACAAACCAAACTGTTTCCTTTTATCAATGCTTTTCACGGAGGTTTTCATAGTTTCATTGGAAGGATTTATCAGTCAGCTTCTGGTTTTGGTCAATGCGAGGCAAAAATTCTCTTTCCATTAAAAAATATATGGTATGTGCTCAGGAGGCAGAGTTTCACCCAGGTCTGGATGCAGGTCCAGGGTATGAGCCCCACTCAGCCCAAAAGCACCTGATCCACCTCCTCACCTGGCCAAAGTGACACCAACTCATTACAGGGCTCCCTGGTCCTCACCCCTCAGTTCCCCTGTGTCCCCCTGGCCCTATCTGGGACAGGTCACCTGCTGTGGCTTCTCTTGCTCACTTTTGGAGACTTCCCACTCTTAGAAAGCTCCTTGAACACAGAAAGGAACAAAAATTATAAATTGAGGAGGGGTAGAAATTAGGGCAGGGAATCAGGTGAGATGTCCCAACATCCACATTCTCTGCCGCACGGGCTGGGCTGCCGTGCATGTCTCAGCCCTCTCTGCTCCTGCTCTAGGACAGGATTGGCTTCCTCAGGCTCACCTCTGCTTCTCCAACTGGGCTGGCACTGTCCTCCTCCAGCCCTGGCACTGTCCTCTTCCAGCCCTGGCACCAGGAAATTTGGTCCCACTGTTGGGTGACTGCTGTGAGGGATGAATCGCAGCAGGGACAGCCTGGACACATCACACAGGATTACAGCCAGAAGGGAAAATGCTACTATCAGGAGAAAAATAGAAGCATGCTTCAAAATAAGATAATATTGGCACCTCTGGAATAGTGATGGGCAAATGCAAACAAGTTTGGTGTGTGTTAGCACTCCCTGAGTCCTCTCCCACAGAGCCTGGAGGGCTTAGCCCACTGTCAGCTGCTGAGCAACAGGGGAGGGTGGCAAAATCTGCAGACAGGAGAGTGAATTAACCTGTCTTGTGTATGACAAAGTGGCAGCCTCAGGGCCAAGAGGGCTGCAGGCTGTTTCAACAAGATGAATTATGCATTTGAGCTGGTTTCATGCCCTCTGCATCTCTCTGCACACCTCAAAAATTCCCCTTTTTGGTTTCCTCTATCAGTCCTAGCTTTCCACCCTTGGAGGTCAAGGCGTGAGCCACCTGTGTGTGACCTCACTAGAAAAACTCCCTCTGACTCCTTCCACTCACGTTAGTTACTCCCTGAGCCCATTCCAAGTTTTGCAGCTGGGCCAGCACCCACAGTGCTCTCTTTGGATGAAGAGGGACATGTCCCAACTGCTCCTGCGATGAGCAGGTTGGGAGCACGTCAACTCCTGCTGCCAGTGTTCCAGGGTTTGATGTATCACCACCAGCCTGAGTCATTGCCACACCTGGCTGTGGTAACAGGTGGACAAGGAGCCCATGGCACCAACCTAACCCACCTCAGCATTTTAAACCAACCAGTGGTTTTGTGGGATTTTATCTGGGTTTAGGTATTTAACAGCAGGGGGAAGCCTGACGTGAACAGTGCGGGCTTGGCCTTTTATGTAGTGCTTGTAGCATTTGGAAAATGATCTTCTGTGTACTAAATATCTGAGTCATCCTGGAATAGTACTGCATCTACTTTTAGATGTTACTGTGTGCTCTCCTCTGCCACAGCTTATGAGGAAAGAGTCTTTTAAACTATCAGGAAAAAGCTCACACTGCCGATTCTTCCTCTTCTCTCTCTGGGCTTTGGAAACTTCAGGGGAAACCAACAGGGATTTCTGTCCTCTTAATGTCAATTAGCTGAAAAGGTGAAACACCTCATGATCAAGCCACAGGTGGTTTGAGAGTGCTTGCTGTGGTTTGGGTGCCAGGCAGTGGAAGTGGAGGTGGGGAATGCTGGGGCTGGCACCATGCTCATCCCAGCCTTTTCCAGCAAAGTCCGTTTCCTGGAAGCCCAGTAGGACTCATGTACTGGGATGTTTGGCCACCCTTATAAAGGTTAATATTTACCAGAAAGGTCCTGCTCAGTCACCCTGCCTATGAGCCGCATGAGAAGAAAATTCCCTGTGCAGAAATTACAGCTGACTTGGCAATGAGGGGACCAGGGTTGTGGGAAGACCTGAGGAGAGGCTCCAAATCCTCTGAACAGAACAAGATGACAACACGTGGATGCTCAGGAGATACCCTGGCAGAGCAAGCCAGGCTGGTGGAAACTAAGCTGGGGAGCTGCTGGTGGCACACGGCATCATCCCCTGCCAGCCCCTCAGTGCTGCAGTGGCTGGTGGCAGGGGAAGCCTGGCAATGAGTGCAGAGCTCTGACACAGGCTGGCTCATCTCATTATTTAATCTCCCTCTCCAGCTTCACAGAGCTGAGCTCTGTGGTCCCCACTGCAACCTGCCAAGGCACAAGGGTTCCAGACATGGTGTCCTAAGGAGGGTTGGACATGGTGGACCCTCGCTCAGTGCTGGCAGGGCCACAGGGGTCAGCAAGGCATCACTTCCTGACAGGATGGGGAGGAGCTGGTGGCTCTCCTCACCCTGCCACACCTGCACATGGGTAGTGACCCTCAGAGTCACAGCAGTGGGACATAAACTCTGGCAAACCTCTGTGTGAGAGCAAGCCTGTCAAAGCATCTGCTGCAACCAGTCTGCCTGAAGGGACAAAGGATCTTTGCTGACTGGTGTCCAGGTGGGATGGAGCACTCAGGTTATTAAATAAAAACCCCCAAAATAATAAAAAGGACCCTAAACTTCCCTCCTCTGCATCAGCATTCAGCAGAAAAACTCTTCCCTGGGCTCTGCTATAGGCCAGGGCAGCGCCAGGGGGAGGCTGGGTGCTAGGAGAAGCAGGATCACTGCCCAGGCTGTGTTTATCAGCTGCTGGGCTCTGGCATTGCTCAGCAGGCACAGCAGCTGGACCACCTGCTCTGCTTCCACTTCTGCCAGCACCTGGCTGGACCTGGGTCTTCACTGAGTCCCTGCCCATTAGACACCACCAGAACAGCCACAGCTCACCCAGGAGCCCAGAGAACAGAGCCAACTCCTTGGATCTTGCTGCACAACTGCTGGAGGCCTCCAGCAGAGACCCCAGGGTTTTTTCTCCCTGGTGAGAAGGGCAGGAAGCTCCAAGGACAACGTGAAGTGTCCCAAGGACCCTGAGCTCAGCCACGAGGCCCCACAGGGACTTCCACCTCAGCACTGAGGTCCTTTATCACCAAAAAGAAATACACAGAAAAGGCACCTTTTTCTCTGGAAAAGTCACCCAACTAAACGACTAAACCAGCATCCAGCTTCTTGCCAATAATATTCCAGTTTTCCCTCCCTCTCAACTCCCATGGTAAATATATATTTGAAGAAGCCAGGATGATGTGGGAGGCAGTTCCTGCACTAACAGCTCTCCATTCCTGTTCCCCTTCAGACCAAGGACTCCAGCTCCTTCGTGCTGAGTCAGGATAACTGCAATGCAGCAGGATGGGAATCCCTCAAGGAGCTGCAGCCAATGCCAGAGGCTGCGGCTGCTCCAGCCTTCAAGGCATCAGCATTGGGTGTCCTGCCTTGCACTCTGCCTTGGAGCAAAGTGCTGCAGCTGTGCTTCAGTTCTCACAGTGCTCTGATGGAAACCCTCCTCATCTCCTGCCCCAGCTGCTCTTGGACCGTGCCAGCGGCACTTGGCTCCTGCCAAGGGACTCAGAGTAAGTGACGCTCAGTGACTGAGCTGCATCCCACCGGGATAAAGCAGCTTGGGAAGGCAAAGATCAGACATGGTAAAAACTGAGCATTGAGAAAGGGAGTTCTGGTCCCCTGTGAAGCTCCTTGGCAGGATTTCAAGGCCAGGCTTGACAAAGCTTCAAGGAGGTTGCCAGGACTGAGGGGATTCCCAGGATCAGCCCAGGCTCAATGCAGAGGGGTGAGTGCTCCCCTCAGCTGCTTGTCAGCCGTTTGCTTCTCTTCTTCACTGGCTGAATTGACCCAGGACAGCGCCAGGGTCGCTGAGCTGCTTCATTCTCAGAGCCCAAAACTAGGGTGAAGTGTTGCATGTCTGGGATCCCAGTTCAAGCCTGGGATCCTCAGTTCAAGCCTGTGGTGTCAGGCAGGTGTGAGCAGACATTCAGGGACTCCCAAGCTCTGGAGCAGTGAAGAGGCAAGCACTGCCCCTTGGGATCATCCCCTGCCATCCAGACTGCCATGGATTAACTTGCCACTGCAGCAGGAAGAGCCTGGAGTGTGTCTATGGGCAGCGAGGGGAGGATAAAATTCCCTTCTTCCCCCCACAGCTTCCTTGCATGGGAGAAGTGCAAGGGCACTTTCATGTAGCACTTGCTTCAGAGAGCTTTAAACAGCTCCAAGCTGGGGGAAGACATTGTATTCTGAACCACAAACTATTCCTGGCATCTGTTCCACTATAAAAGAGCTATAAAAAGGTCAAACTCATAAAATGTATAAATGCATAAAATGTAGTTCTTCATTAACATTGCTACAGGCTGGAAAATGCCTGAGGGGGTCACTCTTGGGGTCACTCTTGTTGACTTCCCTAAGCAATATCTGTGTAAACAAACCTCCTGCAGTCAGCACAACTGGCCCAAGCCCAGCTCTTGGCTGACTGAGCATGCAGTCAGGTTTGGGAACAGAGCTGGGGGTCAGGGGGACATGGTTGGGCTGACCCAAGAGATATGTTTGGCCATAAATCTCAGTGCAAACTGTCTGCATCCCACTGGCACACAGCCTCGCCATGGCTCGTGGGGACAGGGGGATGGCTGGGGGTGTGTGATCACAGAATCCCAAAATGGTTTGGGTTGGAAGGGATCTTCAAGATCATCTTGTTCCAATGCCCTGCCATGGGCAGGGATGCCAATGTGTGGAAAAGCACATGGGAGAAACAGACAAGGGTAAGCAGGGTCAGATATGACAATCTGGGACTCCCAACAGCACCTCCAAGTGAGACTAGGAAAGAACTCTGGTGACAGAGAATTGTACAATAAAATAACTTCTTTGGTTTCTTTCTTTAGAAAACATCTTTCACACATGGTATAAAAACAGGTAGTTAAGAAATAAATTTCAAGCCAGCTGTACGAGTGAGTTTGGGGCATCCTCCCCCTTCCTGTGCCTCAGCAGCAAACTCTCTTCTCAAACAAAAGCATGACAAAGAAATGCAAGCAAATCCTCTGTGGGAAATACTGTTAAATGACTAAAACCCCCAACAAACCCAAACTTACATGGTTTAAAACAAAGCCAAACACTTTTCTATAAAGGGGACCATGTTCTTCCCCAGAAATAATGACCCTGGATGCAGGTTTTTCTTCTGATAAAGTATTGACCATTGCTGTGGGCTGGAAAATCAGTGGCCAGCATCTGGTGAGCTCCCAGGAGCTGCCCCAGCCACTAGCAAGGGAATGCTGCTGCTCACACATTCTGTGCCATCCCATCCCATCCCATCCCATCCCCTCCCC
>VWZS01000833.1:500815-582585 GCA_013397075.1 Rhabdornis inornatus
ATCCCATCCCATCCCATCCCATCCCATCCCATCCCATCCCATCAGCAGTGACACAGCAGCCATGGCACGGTTGCCACTCCATAGCTCATCTCTCATGCTGCTTTTCAAGTTATGTTTGGAAAGATGAATAAATTAATGAAGCCTCAGAAGATAAAAACCTCAACAAAGAGCACCCAAAAAGTCCAGTTCATGCTCTCAGGACAGCTGGAAGCGCTTGCGGACCTTCTCCTCAATGGAGTGGAGCTTGACCATGCGCAGCGCATCCAGCAGCTCCTTGGTGACTTCAGAGTCCTCCTCCTTCTTGTGAGTGAGGAAAGCCCGGAATTTCTCCTGGATGGCTACCCTGGTCCATGGTGCCTGCTTCTTTGGTGAGTGCTCCAGGATCTGCTGCAAGCGCTTCAGCTTCTTGACGGGGATGTTCTGATACACCACAAAGTCTATCATGGCTTGTTCGCAGTCTTCATCTTCTGCAGCTGGTGGGGGAAAATATCCCGGAGGTTAAAGGGACATGGGAGAGCAGGGCACAGCCCTGCCAAAGCTCTCTGTGGGACATCTGCCCAGGGAGGTGGTGAATGCCCCAGGCCTGGAAGTGTTCAAGGCCAGGTTGGATGGGCCTTGGAATGCCCTGGTCTATGGGAAGGCTGAACTTCCTATCAGTGACACACCCTACACGGAGCTGCTGGAAAACAAGGTGTAAAAGTTCTGAGGAAAGTCAATGTATCTATGCCATGCTACTCCCCATCAGGGAATAGAGGAAAAGCCCAGGCAAATCTGAAGTAATTGCAGTAAGTATTTACACATTCTTTTTCCTGAAAGTTTCTGTTTTCCCATGCAGATATATAATTCTTGTGACAGGACCAGTCCCAAGCACAGCCCCAAGGGCACTGGGATGGGACAGATCCGGTCCCAGCTGGTGGAAGCTGCTGGAGCGCATCCAGCATAAGGAATGAAAACAGAAAGAATTTTCAAAAGGCCAAGGCCAACGGATTGCTCAATCAGGGAGAGATTAGCCCAGTTTCATGTCATTGCAAACTGGGAATGATTTCACTGGTTATAGTAGAGTGGGTTGAACTCCACTGCTCAGGCTCTGCCTCTCTAGCAGGCTCGGGTTGACAATGAGCAGGTCCCTGTGTGCCTCCTGAGAGGAATCATAATAAACTGGAGTTTAAAAAGGCCTTTAGCTCCCTTTGCTGGGGCCTCCTCTCTCTATAAATATCTGCAAAGGGCTGATCTGGCTGCGGGGGCTGGTGCCTGATGCACATGCTGCTGACACTGCTCTGACCTGGCCATCCCCCACCCCGGGACTGCATTCCACTGGTGACAGAGATTTCCAGTCTGGGTGTCGGGATTACACTCCTGGCATGGAACTCACGGAGTGAGTCAGGCTTTGTAAGGAGAAATTTCTGTGCTGGTGGTGCCAGGAGAGGATGGAAAGACAAGAGCTGGTGGAGGGAAGCCTCCACGTTCCCTCACCACAGAGGAAAATCTTTTAGAGTCATGGGATGTCCTGAGTTGCAAGGAACCCACAAGTCCCTTCATTGAGTCCAAGTCCTGGCTCTGCACAGACCACCCAAAACCCCTACAGCATGCCTGACAACTTTGGCCATGACCACTTCCCTGGGGAGCCTGTTCCAGTGCCTGACCACCCTGTGGGTGAGTTTTATTAAAGCTTTTCTACCAAGTGTCGTCCTGATGAAAGAATCACATTTTTTCACAGCAGAACAACATCCCCTGGATGTGGTGAGGTCCCCATTGCTTTTCAGATTTTCAGAACATGGCACTGGATAATCTCATCCAGACTCATTTTACCATGAAAGGTTGGACCAGATAAATTTTTGAAGTCCCTCCCAGCCTGGGCTGTTCTATGGCTTTATGACTGATTATATTTTTAGAAGCTTAAGGGTGAAGGTACACTGCCATCCAGACCAGTCACATGAAATTTGTTTCTCATGTCTGGATCTTCAGGGTGCAGCAGGTGCTTCCAAACAGCTTCCAGTTTCACCTCAAGTGACATTGGGCCCCTGGGATGGGTTTGGGGGCCCTTGAGATGGTTTTTCAGTCCCTTTCTCACCCCCTAATGTGGGGACAGAGCATGTTACAAAGCACTCTTGGAACAGAGCCTTTTCTCTGCCCTGCACCTCTCCCTTGTTCTTTTGCCAAGAAAAGTTGAACCAGATGGTCGTTGAGGTCCCTTCCAACCTGGGATTTGGGAATTCTCTGATCTGTGCCCATTGGCTGTTTCTGCCCAAGCTTCCACCTCTGCCATGGCTCAGCACTACATCTGCACCATCATGGTGACATGATTGACACCATGTCTCCACTTTTCCACCTGACAGGTCAAAATCCACCCCACACTCAACTCCAATGAACCTTGGGCTCTGCTCCACTTAACCTGAGACCAGGTTAAGTGGCTGCCATACAAGCTTCTGGAAAACAGGTGAAGCCAGGAAAAGGGAGTGCAGGAGCCAAGATGGATGCCTCAGCTGCCAAAATTTCCCATCCCAGCACTCCCAGTTGTCCCTGGTAAGATCCAGCAGGATTTCACTGTCAGCTCTTTGTTCTCACTGCGCAGTGACTGTTGCTTAAGCCCAACACCCTGTCCTTGCTCTATGGGGCTGACACTGGAAGGAGGTGAAGGGAGAAGACTATTTTATCCATAATTATTATTAATCACTCCATGCTTTTACAAGCCATTTCACCACATTTTGCATCTAAGTAGGAGAAAGTCACAAGGAAGTTTGCCCTCGCCCTGGCAGCATCAGTCCTGGCACGCTGTGCCTGTGGCTCACCTAATCCCTGTGTGCTGTTGCCTCTCCCCAGCCTGCAGGATGTGCAGAGGGTGTCATGGTACCTGTTGCCCTGCACATTGGTCACCTTCCCCTGCTGCTCACAGTCCTGGTGTGGCTGGCATGGGTTGGTGCTGTAGCTGGAGGAGAAGAAGCCGTGGGGGCAGTCATGGCACTGGGTGTCCTCAAAGGGGGTACCTGTGCATGGAGAGACAACGGGACCATCAGGTGCAAAGCTGGCACAGAAGCAGAGACAGCAGCTGGGGATGATGCCAGACACCATTTGAGCATGAGGGTGATGTTTTGGAAATGATCATTGCTAGCATCTCCCCTGGGAATTGCATGTCGTCACACAGGGCAAACAGCAGTGCTTCCCCCAGCCATCTCCTAAGCCTGTGCTGATAAACTATTAGAGCCCACAGACATGAGAGGACAACAAGAGGACATCTCATCTATTATCAAAAGGCCACCTCCCAGGCAGGAGCCAGCAGCCAGGCTGGTGGCTGAGCTACCACACCAGCCCTTCAGTTCCCAGAGCCCAAGACTCCTGACCAAGAGAAAGTAAAAGTCTCAGTGGACATGGAAGCCCAGCTGTCCTTGGCTGCACTGTCACTGCTCCCCCTGGCTCTGGGCCAGCGCTTCCATTGTCACAGGGATGGTGCCACACAGGCAGGATTGCACCAAGCAACATTCCCGTTCCTTGGGATCAGAGGAAAGGGCTCTGGGGGCAGGAGATTTCCCAGTCTTTCACCTCCTCTTCACAAATCAAGTTACAAGCAGTTTCTACCTTGGTGCCTTTAGGCTTTCCCATAAGTCTGATCTTTCAGGTCCCTCCCAACCCTGACCATTCTGTGATTCTAAGGCCCAGCCATAACCCCCAAAATCAGGGCCGCTATTTGCAAATGGGAAATCCCAAAGAAGTTGATTTGCCCAGGGGGATTGCACATGCATCAAAGCCCTCATCCAACCCAAACACCAGCAAACTCTGCCTATGGCCCCCAGTCCACACCTTCCCCATCCAGACACCAGCACTTGCAGGTCCAGGGCTCTGCCCACCACACTGGACACTCAGTCCCTGCTGTGTTGTTCAGGTAGCTGGGCTGGGGTGCAATCCTCCCCACACAAGAAGCCTTTGCAAAAAATAAATAGTAATAACAAAAACCCAGCTTCTCCTCAAATACCCAGCTAGCTTGCATGACTCCTCAGTCCTAAAGCCAACCCTCCAGACAAATTTCATCTTTAATTTTGAAGTGCTTCCCTGTAATGCTTGGAGATCTTCTTCCCCCTTTGCTGTGTTACTGCATTTTGTCATGTTCTATAGAAAATCAAACCCCAAATCTCAATCATAAACATCAGCTGAAGACAACAGGTATTTTCCCTCTGGCTGATGAGCCTGGAGCTCTTCCATGCCACACATGGAAGGACTTCAAAAGCCTTCATATTTCAAAAGCCTTCCCACTTCAAAGTGCGAAGTAGGATGCTGCTGGGTTTGCTCGTGCTGCCCACACTGGTTTGCTGTCCACTGCTGTGGTTTCCAGGCAGAGCCTGGTCCTCAGTGATTGATGAGTTTCCACACATTCAGAGCAACTAAAGGACCAGAGAAATCTGTACTGAGGAAACAACAGGAAAATAAATCCCCTGAAATATCTTGGGGCTTAGATCACACAAGAAGGTGGAGTCTCAGACTCAGGAGTCAAAACAAAGCTGGTTTTGTGGTTTTGGAACCTGGCTGTGTGTCCATTGTGTTTTCAACACAGTCTCTCCAAATTGCTCAGTGAAAAACCACAAAACCTGGCCCCAGAGCTACATACATTCACCAGCCCTGCCCTTACATCATCAGCCACCTTTTTCAGTCCAGATAATCAGCATTCCCAGCTCCCAGGCTGCCCATGCAAGGAGAAGGGAGCTAATGAAGGATTAGGAGCAGCTTGGACTTTCCCACCTGCCTGTGGAACAGGGCCAGTGGCTGCTCCAGAGATGGCCAAGTCACAGCCTGCCTGTTGTGGCAGGTGAGGCAGGTAGCTGGGATTGACACATCCCACCAAAGTGTGCTGCTGGGGATTTCAAAAGCTTTCAAAGTGATAGCTGGGGAAAAACCCAACCAAATTCCTCCTTGGAAAAGAAGCAGGAGCATGCCGGCAAGGATGGCACTGTGCCAGTACCAGAGCTAAAAGGAAGTCGGTCAGGCTATGGGCAAGCATTTAGTGCTGCATTTGGCTGCTATATTTATCCTTGATTTTTATCTCCAGCGGAGATTTTGGGGTGTGACAAGAGCCTTGTGAGAGTGCCTAGTGCCCATCTGGTACTTACCCGGCTTCACAACACCAGAGCCCGGCGGACACTCGGAGTGCCTGATGCAGAACTCCATGCTCGAGTAGTAGCCCTGCTGGCACTGGCAGACGCGGTTGTGTGTGGCATTGCACTGCTGCACCTCCACCTGCTTCTCCCCGCAGATGACGTTGCAGTAGCGGCACTTCTCCAGGTAGTTCCAGTACTGAGTGTAGTGCAAATCCGGGCAGGGCTCGCACGCCGTGGGTCTGTCCCTGGAGCAGTGCTGTGCCACGAAGGTCCCGGGAGGGCACTGCTGGCACGTGATCCTCTCGTTCGTCACAGCATCCTTCCACTGGTACGTGGGCTGGGCATCGCAGGCGAGCTCAGCCAGCAAAAGGAGGAGAGGGGGGAACATCCACTACGGCAAAGACAGCGCAAAGAGTCCTGAGCTCATCCTCAGGCAGAGGCGGGAGCAGCAAACGCGGCTGCAGTGCTGTTACAAAACTTGTTATTGTTGTAGACACAAGAAATTGTTCTCCCTTCCTATGCTGTTCCCAGCCCAAGGACTAGCTGCTGCCCTCCTTTGCCATCCCAGGTGACAGAGCATCCTTCCCAAACCCATTTGTGATGCCCTCAGAACCCAGTTTCCCTCATTCAGAACTTGAAGCAGTACCAGCACATTCTCCTCTTTCTCCCCAGTCAGTTCCCCACCATTTGCAGTGAGACACCTTTGCAAACCAAGAAGCAGAAGGGAAGTTTTCCAAACTAGCAGATACAAAGCATGCTCCCTAGGATCTTTAACACTTTTTGGAAAAACCAGATGCTCAGGATAGGACCGAATCCCAGAGCTTGTTTATCCTCCCTTTCCTTTTCAAAGCCCACGTGCCCAGCCTGACAAGCAGAAGATCCATTTACCTTGGATGGATGCCTCACACTCGGCGCGTGGCAGGATGGCATCGCACCGAGAGCTTCCGAGCACCGGGATCAGAAACCTGGGGAGACAGAGAGGATTCCTCAGAGGCTGGTGCTGGCTGGGCTGGAGCTCCTCTCTGCGGCAGTAGGTTCGACCCAACCGGCCAGCGTTAAAACAGAGCGAGATGGGGAAGGGCTACTAGGTAAAGGCTGATAGGGAAGGGCTGCTGGAAAAGACTGGGTTTCCTCGCCTGCTTTCCTGAGTCAGCCCTTCCTCTGAGGGAGATGCCGGCTCTCCCCAGCGCAGGGACGGAGCGGAGCCTTATAGCGGCTGCGGGTGGGTGGCTCTGAGCACTCCCGAGCACGCGGCGCCAGACACGTGGAATCACCGTGGGAGGGAAACCACCCCCAGCCCACCGCAGCCGAGAGGGAGCAGGAACTGGTGGGGAAGCTGCCAAGGTCTCCCTTTCCTCCCCTTCCCTCCCATCCCCATCCCATCCTCCGGGACTGGCTCCGCTCACCGCACCTCCGCCTCGCAGGTACCTCCGCACCGCGCCGCTGCCCGCGGCCGGCACCGCCTTTATAGACCGGCCCGTGGGAAAGACCCCCCTTGGGCAGGGGGAGGTGGCAATTCGAGCTCCATCCCAGCCTCTCGACCCCATCCCGGCCCCCGAGCCCTTCCCCGATGCCCCGCTGCGGCAGCACCGGCTCCGCCTTCGCGTCCCAGCGTCCTCCCTCAGCCGAGCGCGCTTTCGCTCTCGTTTCGGCATTTGCCTCTAAAAGTGAAGTGAAGAGCAATGAAATTCGTCTACCTGTGTGGAGGAAGGAGGCGAGTGGGATTCGCACAGTTTTTCAAAACTCTCTAAGTTTTACAGGGGGTTGGTGAGGAATTCTCTGGCAAGGGGAAAGTCAGGGAAATTCCCCTGAGAACGTTCCCAGTAAAGCAGCTGCTCTCGCTGTGAGGGCACCGTTTGCTCCGTCAAAGGCAGCCCCGAGGGGCAGATCCTGGCTGTGGCTGCGGGCAGTGAACCCGGAGCTGTGGGGAGCATCCCTCCGGCTCTGCCCAGGGGCTCCGGGACGAGACCCCGTCCCACTGCCGCGCCCTTCCAGGGCACTGACCCTGCCAAAAGAGCCCCGATCGCCAGTGCTTGGGCACTGCATTCCTAAAGCCGGCTCCGAGCTTCAACCCTCTCCTTTCAGGAGCACCGAGGATTGTAACACTAAACAGGTACCTTTTGTGGCACAACAACATCCAGCAGCTAGGGAGGTCAGCATTTAAATCTGTTACAGGTGACAAGTGCCGTAAGTCTTGGACCCCAAGGATTCAAACGAAAACTGAACTCAGCCTTGCAGTTACAGCCTTGACAGAGAGCATGTGCCAGTGCCTGCTTCAAGACACAGGACTCCTGCACTTTGTCCTGCTCTGTCTCACCAGATTCACTCTGAATAGACATTGGTCAAAACCAGAGCAACCAGAGCAAATGCAAATCTCTGCAAGGATGAGGGAACCACATTGAGGACCTGAGAGGATGTGGAGGTTTTTCTCCTTGGGAGTCAAGCAGCCAGCTCCTCCTGCAGATCACTACAGAGAATTAACAATTCTGCATCTGCCTTCTGCCTCTCACCTCCAGCTCTCAGCCACTGGGGCTGCGGATGGAGAATCTCATGGACTTTATTCTGAACTCTCAAAGATCAAACCTACAAGAGCTAAACACACCATTCACCAAGAAAATCAAACCCAGTTCTCCACTACCCAGAAGGAGAAGGAAACTCCAATAGTCAGGAGGAATCCAAAGCTCCTTCCAGTAAGATCAGTTTCTACCCATCTTGGTTAAAGGAAGTCCTCTGACTCCAGGAGGAGTCAAGGGGGATCAGTACTACAGTCCAACAGCAGAGTCTGGGCTGTGTTTATTTGCACTTTACACAGAACAGGTGATGGGCTGATTTTCACAGGCAACTCTAAAGTGGCTTTTCATTTTACTGCTTGTTCATGTCAGTCCCCTGTAGCTGTCCAAAGTAATCCTGATGATTTGTAATTAATTTTGACATAATCCCTGAGCAAGGACTGCCAGGATTTTGCTTTATCAGTGTGCATCAGCTCAGTAATTAATCAGCTAATCTTCCAGCCCTGCCCTGGCAGTGAGGCACAGCCCCTTGATGTTTTTTGGGTGAAACCACTAGACTGGACCCAGTAGAAAGCCCTGCTCTGGGCTCACCCAGTTGGAGAATTTCAGTGGGATCCCTCTGCCTGAGGCTTGACCACCCAGGAGCCACAGAGCATTTCCTTCTTCACAGGCAGAAACACAATTTCAATTTTCCATCCCTGGATTTCACATAGAACCCACAAGGTGTATGAAACTATAGCAGGTGGTCACATCCTGAATGGCACCTGCTGGCAGTCCCTGTGTCCCAGCCATGCCCCTGCTGGGACGGACACAATGTACCAGGAGATGTCGTCTGCAGATCCTCGCTGCACTACGATGCTTAATCGACAATGATTCTTGTTGTGAATTTGATAACAACAAAAATGTGTCAGATGGATGCTCCTAGAGAGTGAAACACCACATTAATGGGACAGAAAGGGCTTCCCCAGACAACCTGCCCAGACTCCAACAGAGTCTGGTGGAGCAATGACTTTCAATTAATCTTTTTCTGTCTGTTCTTTTGTCGGTCCAACAAACCTCCCCCAGAATGGGTTTATGGGTCACTGCCTGATTACCAGAAAGCAACAACACGACTACTGACTCTGACAGTGGAGATAGCATAGAAAAGGAGTTCAGCATCATATTAGCATGGCTCTGACTTCACTTCACCAAACAGGGCATAGTTTCACACTCCAGGGTGTCCAGCAGCACCACCTTCCAAAACTACTCTTGCAAAATAAAGTTTGTTATATTCATAGAAAATTATGTAAAGCAAAGAAATCTCTCGCTTCCCATCAGTAACCACTCTGCCAGCCAAAGACAGGGCTCATCTCTTTCCAGACTAAACATTCTGCTTTGCTGTTTTTGGTCTCTTTTGTGAGTCCTTCCAGCTTTTTTCTGGAGGGGGGGAAAACAGCAGGAAAGGTTTGTTCAATGACACACCACTAAAATTTCAGACAATGTTCCAGGTCTAGTCATAGCACTGCAAGGCAGAGGCAATAAAAAAATTAGTACCTACTTCCTTCGTGATCTGTAAGCCATGTGTCATTTGCATGTGAAAATCAGCAAGGAGTGTCCAGGATAGGTTTTTGTCCCCTACAAGCATTAAGTAATTTGCATCAGTTCCTCTAAGCACCTAAAGCAATTCAAATTTTTCTGAAGCAGTTTTTTCACTTTCTGTTCTTAGTAAGTAATTAACTGCCCCTGTCTTTCCTTCTTGTAAATTCAGCAAGTTTCCAGATGACAGAACAGTCCTTACTGCTGGGGACCCTCTTCTTCAAGGTCTCATGCAATCACAGAATGGTTTGAGTTGAGAGGGACCCAAAACTCATCCAGTTCTCCCATCCCCAATATGTGTTAGCATCCATGTCCTGCTCAAGCCACTGACACCAGGGATCGGTTCCAGATCCACTGCAGTGCCATTCCCACTGCACCAGAAATCAGCAGCAAACCCAAACCCATCCCAAACCAATCCCATCTTCACTGCCAGATCTACTGGTGGGACACTGGGGTGTTCCAGAGCTTGTCTGGGTGGGTTCAGCTAGCCAAGGGCAGTGACTGTAAACCTCTTCAGCAAGATGATCCCTCTGCTGAAGAGATGAAGAGGGAGTTCCCTGGACAAAGGGGTAGAATGTTCTGGATGAAGGGATAAAAGTCCCCTCAGCAAGTTTTCCCCTCAGTATAAGAAAGACAAGGAGCTACTGGAGAGGATCCAGTGGAGGCCACAGAGGTGATGAAGAGCCTGGAGCATCTCGGGTAAGGAGACCCTGCAGGAGCTGAGCCTGGCTAGTCTGGAGAAGGCTGAGAGGGGATCTCATCAACGCACATAAATATCTCCAGGGGGTGCCAGACTCTTTTTATGCTGCTCAGCAAAAGGACAAGGAGCAACAGCCATAAACTAAACTCAAGCAGTTTCACCTCAACATAGGGAAGAGCTTTGGAGGGTGGCAGAGCACTGGAACAGCTGCCCAGGGAGGGCGTGGAGTCTCCTTCTCTGGACACTCCAAACCCATCTGGATGGATTCCCATGTCCCCTGCTCCAGCTGACCCTGCCTCGGCAGGGGACTTGGACTGGGTGATCCCCAGAGGTCCCTTCCAACCCCACCCATTCTGTGAATCTCTCCAAGGCACTGAGATATTCTTAGCATTGTTTCTCTGCCCTATCTCAGAACAGAGCATCCCCAGGTTGGAACAGTCTTCAGAGTAAAAGAATCCAGAACAACTCCAGAATAAAGCACAGCTTTAAAACCAGTTTAGCTGAGGATAAAAAACAGCATCATGATATTTTCTAAGCACGTGGGGCGATTCAACCCTACAATACTTTTCAAGTATTTCCTTGTGTCTTGCTGGATGTGGCAGCATTGTTGCAGCCCACAGCAGGTGATTTCCACCAGCAAACCCGAGCAGAGCCGTGGTGTCACCGCCCCTGAGGACGCTCATGGCTGTGCTGTGGTTTCCCTCCAGTGGCACGAGCAGTCAGCTGCAGCTTTCCTAGGAGAGACCTTCCCAGCAGACCTAGCACTGAACTACCCATCAATGAATGACATTTTACTGCTCACTGCTCCCAGCCTCACTCCAAATATTTTTCCGTTCATTTTTACAACACACCTGTATTTACATAACATTTTTCTGTCATTTCCCCCACTTACATTTGAAACATGCAAGACTTTATCTGTATTGTTTATTATTGTTTTGCTGCATTAATGGATACATGGCTAAAAGGTAATATTCATCCACAAACTTTGACATGACAGAATATATAATGGCCCAGAACTACCTGAATTCCGGTCTAAGCCTTTGTTATTTTAATAGTTAATGAAGTACAAAAATTCCCAGTTCATCACTGCCAGCAACTCTGAGATTTGAAGCAACACTGGGTTTGACTTCTACAACCAGGGGAAATAGGAAACTTTGTTAAAATGCAGCTCACTTTTCAATTTTATTAAGAATAACATTTTATTAACATAAAATTTTCCAAATTCCATTGATATGAAAATCACCTACAAGGTACAGTCTTTCCACTTGCTCCTATCAGGGCCATTAGGACTCAATATCCAATGTCTTTATACCTGGTTATTTTTTTAATCTCTTTTTTTTTAATCTAACCAAACCAAATTTAGACAAAATGGTTCTATTTTACAGTCTAATTTACAGCAGCTGCAGAAGACTTAAAATTGATACAATTTTGGTTAACCACTTATACCCACTACTCACAGAGAGTAGAAGTATTAAGGAATTTTTTTTAACCCACCTAACTTGATTAATTTAAAAGTTTTAAATCATTTAGTTCCTTCTTTTTCTTGGAAAGCAAATCAGGCAACACAGGCACATGGAAATACCAGCACTGAGTGAAGAATAAAGCCTCCTTAGAAGCATGTTCCAAAAAATCCCACCATGGTGTATGAGGGAATCAGGCTTTGGAATGCACAGCAGATGAGAGGGAGCTTCTGCTCACCATCCACCAGTGGAATTTGTCTGTAAAACAGGATCCTTTCAGTATCTTCTGCTATTGGAGACCGTGGCTGCTGCCAAACCCCAAACAGTGAATGGGAATCCCCTGTTCCAGGAACAGCAGTGGGGTAGGGATGGAGAGTCTGGTCTCCTCAGCCAGCTCAGTTCCATCGTGGGAGCATTCCTGGGCTTTTTCCACAACCTGGTGTTGGGTGGTATTACCTGAAGGGCCAATAAATGACAGCTACCTCCAGGATAGAAAATTTCAACCTAAGAGTGGCCACAGAAGAATTCAGAAGATAAAATAAGTAAACAATCAGCTTTCTTAGTTCTAACAGTGGACAACGTTCTGCTTTGTCTCCTGCAGTCAGGCCTTTCAGACTTGATCACCTTTGTTGGAAAACAATCCATGTTGGAATCTCATAATCCAGAGATAAGGATCACAGTGATTTAAAGGAACCTCCATCCTGCTCCTGCCCAGCAAGAGCCAGAGCACAGCCACTGCATTCTGCTGGCACAAAGGGCTTCCTGCCCTTCCTGTGGGTGGGATCAGGACCAGAAGAAAACTTGGATTAATTTCTTCCTCTTCACATCACTGCGGCACTTGGGGCACTTCTTCACCACCTGTAGAAATCAATGAACAAAACACACAGAGAATGCATTTACTGTGGAGGAAGTGCCATAATTGGAGGGAGTTTTCATGTAGGCAAATAGTGACAGGACAAGGGGCAATGGTTTTAAACTGAAATAGGGAAGCTTTATACAAAATTTTATGAATAAATTCTTAAGTCAGAGAGTGCTGAGAGGCTCTCGCAGAGGTTTCCCAGAGAAGCTGTGGCTGTTCCAGCCCTGGAAGTGTTCAAGGCCAGATTGGATGGAGCTTGGAGCAACCTGGTCTAGTGGAAGGTGTCCCTGCCCATGGCAAGGGGTGGGACAAGATAAACTTTAATGTCCCTTCCAACCCAAACCAGTCTGTCAATCTCTGATATTAAATATCTCTACCACATTTTGTCCAGTATGAACTACAAGCCACAGCAGCCAGCTGTCAGTCCCTGAGATCCTATCTGCTGTTTGCAACCTCACTGTTACCATGCAGTCAATTATTTCTTTGGTAGTAACAAAAAGGAGAGGAGGCTTTGTGGCACCATGCAAAATGACACCAGACTTTACAGCACTTGTCCCATCTGGAAGACTGAAATACAAGGAACAAGGAAAGAGCAAGAGCTCTTGTGAAGTACAGCTGCAATTGTGAGTAAAATCCTGCCAAGTGGCTGACGAGTTCCCTGAATTCTTGCTTCCTCTTGCACAGATGACAAGGAAATGTCTCCTGGGCATAGCCAGATATGGATGACACACATAGTCATTACCAATAATTTTGTAGGGGAACCAAGTATATTTATTTCTTCATAGCATCCCACACCTTTCTCATTAGCAGCACAATACACAAAGGCACGTGAGGCATCATTTCCCCATTCAAATTTCAGTTTGCTTCTTCACTAATCATCATTTTTAAAGTCAAATGACTTGCAGATGAATCCCAACTGTTCTTCTCATAGCTTGCAAATTACTGGTAAAACTGAACTGGTCTGTTTATTTCAAAAGGGAGATAGCAAATTGTTAAAAAAAAAAAAAAAAATCTTTGGGAAAAGATTGCCAGCTCAGGAGGCCTAAAAAGATGGTCAGCTACATCAGTGGCACAGCACAGCATTCCCTGCAGTGTGGAAGTTCATCATTAGATTCACAGAGTGGTTTGGGTTGGAAGGGACATTAAAGCTCATCTTGTTCCAATCCCCTGCAATGAGCAGGGACACATTTCACTATCCCAGGTTGCTCCAAGCCCCATCCAACCTGGCCTTGGACACTTCCAAGGATCCAGGGGCAGCCACAGCTCCTCTGGGCACCCTGTGCCAGGGTCTCACCACCCTCACAGGGAAGAATTTCTTCCCAATATCCCATCTAACCTCTGGCAGTGAGGAGCCATTGCAAGAAAAGGTGCAGACTGCAAAGTAGGCTCAGGCAGTAGGATTTTGGTTCTGTAGACACGAACTGAAATATCATAAATGGAAGGGGAGAGGAAAAGTCACTTTATCTTCCAGCAACCAGTGCTTTGCTAAAGGCAATTTTAACTGCAACATTTAATTGTGAAATCATCGATTATTTGCCCATATTACAGATAGTCTAAATGAGACTCAGTCTTCCTGGAAGAACTGCATGAATAAATGATGCATTTAAACACTGGGAAGCAGCAACAGAACTTCTGGAGAGAAAACCACACCCCATAGCAGCATATCCCGCTCCAGTCTCTGCGTGGCTTTCCCTAACACACTGAAGCACCAGCTCCAGTGCTAATCCTTCTAATCCCCCTCTAGCTGTAGGGAATTCCAGCTACCCTGCTACTCCAAAAGCTTCTAAAAGCTTCCAAAATCATTCACCACTTCCCCCCACCACTCTTTTCCTAAAGTAACAAATTGGACAAGATCATAATTTGCAAATCCTGCACTGTGAACAATGCTCTGAGTCACGTCCTTGGTGGGACAATAATGCACCAAAGGGCTTTTGAGCTGAAGAAACAGTGAGTAAGTTATCAAGAAAGAAAAACAGGAGTTTTAAATGCAGCCCCATCAGAGGTGACAAAGCCCAATCCCATCTGATGAGAAGTTTAGAGCTCAGGCGTGGTTGTTCATTTCCTGCTGGTAAAGGTGCCCCTATCCCAAACACATGGATAGGGCTGACTATCCAACCTCCCCGGGCATGAGTGGGAATGGGGATGGATGTGGTAGGACATGGCTCCTCTGGGATTGGTTTCAGAGAAACATAGGATAATCTTCCTGCTTGCAATCCTGTGCTTCCCTCTCAGCTGCATGACCAACACAGCTCTGCCTCATCACTGGAGAAGCATCTCTGCATCAGCTCAAGTCATATCCTAAACTACATGGGGATAGGGGAGGTTTGGACAATAGGAAGAATTTCTCCACGGAAAGGGTAGCAGAGCACTGGAACAAGCTGCCCAGGGAAGTGGTGGAGTCACAACCCTGGGAGTGTTCAAAAAACATGTGGCTATGGCACCTCAGGATGTGGTTTTAAGGAGAGCACAGTTGTGGGGCTGGGTTGATGGCTGGACTTGATGATCTTTAAGGTCTCTTCCAACATTAATGATTCCATGACTCTCTATTTGACTTTTCATTAACCAAACAACATCTGAATCACATCATAAGCTGCTTAACACACATGCACACCAAGAGCATTAATCACTACACAGTGATTATATTTGTCATAAGTAAGATTGTTCAGGTAAGTAGCAAATATGGAAATCATTACTAGCAAATGACCCATGACTCATTTCCTCAAACATGGTTTTGCATGGGATATTGAAATAGAAGAGAAAGAAAGGAACCTACAGTGATCCTATAGTTCACATGCCTGACCTCTTCAGGGCTGAATAGAAGTTATGGCATTGTAATACTAAAGAGCATTAGGGCCTCTCCAGGAAGCCTCTTCCAGTGTTTGACCACCCTCTTGGTATAGAAATGTCTCCTAACATCCAGTCTGAACCTCACTGATAAAAGCTTTGGACAGCTCCCATGAATTCTGACATTCAATCCCAGGAGAAGAGCTCAGCACCTCCCTGTGTCCCCTCCTCAGGAAGTTGCAGAGATCCACTAGCTCACCCCTCAGCCTCCTTTCTCTGAAGCAGACAAGCCCGGAGCCTCCAGCCACCCCTCCCAGGAGGTGCATCCAGCCCTTCCCCTCCTCTGAACACTCTCAAGTACCTGAATCTGAAACACAATCTAATCTGGCAGGGCAGAGTATTTTAATCTCTGGTATGAGAAATGCACCATCAGATAAAGGAGTAATTAAACAAGAATTAGGCTGACCACGTTCACTATCTATGAGTTATGAAAACACACATTGACTTGAGGTTTAAGAAGAAATCCAGACCATAAAATGACCAATTTCAAGACAAAAACCAGAACAGGACAGTACAATTGCTCAATACACAACAGTTATAATTTTGTGGATTGTTAAACTGATGAAACAAGTTCCATCTTACTGGTAGAAGGAGTAAATTTTTTCCCCTTTATAAGGTCAACATTTATTAGCTGAGATAACATAACCATGCTGTGGGATGCTGAAATGCTTGCCAAACCAAAAAAAACTCCCCAGGGACCTCATTCAGCCCTTAATGAACGCAAGCCTTAAATGACAAAGATTATGCTTGTAAAATTCTTGTCATGACTTTGTTGGACCCCTTTCTGCAGTGGAGGATGCTGCCTGTCAGATATTCATCCCCTTTACAATTCAGCACAAAAGGAAAAATTACATATTTCACAGTAAATTTGACTGTCTCATCTGCAGCAAACATGAGATGCTTTTCTTTGACTATCTTACGTATGTTCTTTATAAGCCAATACTTTGGCATTTTAACATTTTTAAAGAAATGACAGAACAGACTGAGAAGGAAATTTAGTTGAACAGCTATTCTGAATTCCCTCCAGGAGATATGCCTGAGACATCAGTCTGGCACAGTCTGACACATCTGGCACAGATCAGTCTGGACACTATGGAATGAATCCACAGGAGGCTGTTGGGTTAATCATAGGGCGGGAGCAGCTCTGCTCTGGAGCCAGGCTAAAAGAGCTGGGGGTGTTCAGCCTGGAAAAGACAAAACTCTGGGGAGACCTTAGAGACCCTTCCAGTGCCTAATGGGACTCAGAAAGATGGAGAGAGGCTTTGGACAAGGGCCTGGAGTGACAGGATGAGGAGGAACAGCCTTAAAGGAGAGCAGGGTTAGATGGGATATTGGGAAGAAATTCTTCCCTGTGAGGGTGCTGAGGCTCTGGCACAGGGTGCCCAGAGAATCTGTGGCTGTCCCATCCTTGGAACTGTTCATGGCCAGGTTGGACAGGGCTTGGAGCAGCCTGAGATAGTGGAAGGTGTCCCTGCCCATGGCAGGGGTTTGGAATGAGATGAGCTTGACTGTCCCTTCCAACCCAAACCATGCTGATCCTATGCTTATTCTATATTCTTCTTGGACCAACTCTGTCTTGGCTGTTATATTTTATTTGGATGTCAGTCCAATTTTTTCTATGCTTAGCTGACAATTCAATGTTTTCTTCCTGAGAAAAAGACCTTTCTCTGGAACTCAGAATAACCGATTATTTTCTACTTGCTTATAGACTGACAAGCTGAAGAAGTTTCTTTTCCTTCTGTACTGTTTCTGGGTATTCCTGAGCTCCACTGATCAGCAGCCTTCTCATCACATACGAATGTTTAGAAAACCCTCAACTCTTGAATTATTCTGGTTTTGAAAGTCTTTTAAGACCTGGCTGCTGAATCAAATGCTGGTTTTCCCAACCCAGGCACCCTGGGACCAGCTGCATCCTCTTACCTAAAGAATTTCAACCACCAATTTACTCAGCTGGGAAAACCAACAAACAGGATGACACACCAGATCTTTGAGCAAGAATTCACAATCACAGATTTACAGAATCATTCAGCTGGGAAAGACCCTAAAAGTCACAGAGTCCAATGGTTGACCCAGCACTGCCAAGCCCACCTCTCAACAATGTCTTTAAGTGCCACATCTACACATCATAAATCCATCCAAAGGTGACTCAACCACTTCCCTGGGCAGCCTGTTTCTTGTTTGCATTGTTCTCATGATAGAGCTTTACAATAGGATTTTGATAGGAAAAATCATGGAACTAAAAAAGAAAAAAAATTAAGAATTAAGATTAAAATATTAAAAAAAAAACAACAACAACAACACAGTTTTTCCAATTGACTCCACAGCTTGTTGTCTTTGTAGTTTTAGACCAGAAAACATGTGGAGGCAGCTCGGAAAGATGTAAAGGTGTGAAAACTAAAAACCCCAGCTTAGGGCAGAGATCTGCCTCCAACCATATTGCAAACCATGGGAAACAATGCATCAAGTGGTAAATCTTCCATTGGCATTTGGGTGTTCTGTCTGGAAACAGAATTCCACTTCCAGGCTTGTTCACGTCATTCTCCTGAAAAGCACAAAATTCCCCAGCAGTTTTGGGAAAAACCAAACCAATAAACAGGAGAACCTTTAAGAACTGCTTCCAGCACGTTTTGCAGCAAGTGAAGTCACATAATGGGCATTTAAAAGGCACATCATCCTCGGATTTGCAGTTAGAGCAGTAGAATCTTCCTAGAACAGAAGGGAGGGTGAGGAGAGGGGAAGAGAGAAAGAGAGGGAGGAAATGACTAAATTCTCGTAATCACCTGCAAAATTCTCATGTATCCACACTTCTGGTGCAGTCCAGAAAACAATGATCATTAGTGTAATGAACTACCTCAGCAGTGCCCTGCCACGTTATTTCTTTCAAGTGACCTCAGAGTCTCTTGGTGCTTCAGATCCCAGTAGGAACTCGGGTTACATCCTTCCTTTACAAGGAAGTTGTCAAGAAAAAAAATCCCTAAAATTCTCAGGAAACTACTACAGCATTGTGACAAAGACAATAAAACACTTTAAGAGCACATGCAAGGTACAGAAAGTACAGATTCTACTCAGCAAACCACACCAATCACACTGCACCTATGCAAATACAGGCAGGAATCAGTGGTTTCATACACCATCAGTCTCAGTCTCATTTCTGTAATTGATCTTTATTCCCAAGTTTTAGAAAATTGCATCCCAAACCTCCCCTGTACCTACCACACTCTGGTTCCATCTCTAGGGGACAGATGGGCACAACTCCAGAGTCTGTGGGTGCTCTCACATTATTGGTTTCTTTGGATACTTCAGTCTTTGGCAACCCAAGTTCACTTTTCTGGCTAAAGCAGAAGGAGGAAATCTTACTCTGAATTTTTTCTGGTGCCCCACTCTTAGAAGGGGTTGTGTCTGGGGAGAAAAAGAGAAAACCAGTGTATAAACCTGTATTATGCAGAACAAGCACTAACACTCTGCAAAACACACTCAGCAATAAATTCACCCAGTTGTCATCGTAGAAGAAGAAAAACAAATTTGAAGAACTAGTTTTTAAGCCATACTGTTTGGCAACAGATGTTTTTGATAGGTACACATTCCATATTACACATGGATAACACATTCCATATTACTGAAAGAGACCCTTTATATTTTAATAGTTCTATGGAAATTCTTCCTACAGAACGGGCTTTGATCCACTCCTGCTCCCATCCCACTTAGATGTAAAAATTCTGTCTTCACCCTTAACACACTTCACAGTTTAAACATGGCAGAACTATAATTAATTTCTTTCTTATTTCCTTGCACTTCCCCATCTCGTGTTACCTTTTATCTTACTCCTGTTTGTGTTTTTTTTAACCCAATGCAGAGATAACCAATGGCTTTGATTCTCCTTGACAGGCCTCAGGAGAGGGAGACCCTAGTCCAGGAGAGGGACTTTTCACAGAGGTGGGGAGTGATAGGACAAGGGCAAATGGCCTTAAACTAAAGGAGAGCAGGTTTATATTAGAGATTAAGCAGCAATTCTTCCCTGTGAGGGTGGTGAGATCCTGGCACAGGTTGCCCAGAGAAGCTGTGGCTGCCCCATCCCTGGAAGTGTTCAAAGCCAGATTGAACAGGGCTTGGAGCAACCTGGGATAGTGGAAGGTGTCCCTGCCCATGGCAGGGGTGGAACTGGATGAGCTTTAAGGTCCCTTCCAACTCAAGTCAATCTGTGATTCTATGACTCTAAGGCTGTTGAACCCTACCCATCATAACAATAAATAAGATTCTAAACTTCTGACAACTGTTCATTCCCTACCTTGTACGTGGCTGATTCCTTTCGTGCAGCTCTCCAGGCTCTGGGGTTTCCCTTCACTTTGCTCCAACTGTTGCAGTTGCTTCTCTCCATCACTACAGACCATTCCAGTCAAATCCTTACACAGCTCTCTGAACTGCTCTTTGTGGTGAGGTCGCACAAACATGTAAAACCCTGGCCAAAAGAAAATAGTGTCAAATGCATAGGAAAATCAGTGCCTGACCATGGAAGATTCCTTGCTTTGGAGAGGAGAAATTCTTTGGAAGATGAGCAATATCAGTCAGATTCCTCAGAGTATCTTCAGCTTGGTGGAACACTTGATGCTTTTGTGATTTTTATAATTACGGGGTTTTCCTTGCCAGAAGGCAGATGAGTATTTAGTATTGACAATAATCTTAATTTATCTTGAAATTCTTCCACTCTCTACAGCTCAGAATGAACATCCACCCCAGCGCTCCACCTGACGAGCGATCAGAGAACATCAGGTATGCACACAATACCCTGAGACTCTCAGGAAGGAAATTTCTTGTTACTGTTTGGTCGACAAGGATTCACAACACACATACAGAAATTTAAAAAAAAAATCCCAATTATGACTTGCTGCCAAGCACAGACAATTCTTCCTCAAAGTCCTCTGAGGTCAAAACATTTGCTCAGTAGAGACAGTGACTGTGAAAAAGTGCTCAGGGGGAGGTTATGACTCATGGCATCACATAGCTCATCTTCCTCCCACTCTCCACTTTGCCAAGACTAATCGAACTAGTTAGCACACCACAAAAGGATATTCTCTCACAAATTGCAGACTATGGTATCTATTCAAGGCCAGTGGAATATCTATTGTTATCTGCTAAAGATAAACAAAATTCCATCAGCATTTCCCAGCATACACAGAACGCATCATTTCCATCAGAAGAGTCACCCCAGAGACATGGGAGAAGGTGGAACTGAGGTATCACATCACACGAGGTATCACCATTGAGGCAGTCAGGATCAGCATATAATGCCTCTTCTTCTTCTTTTAAACAACTAAGTCCAATTTCAAATTTTAGAAACCTGTGGCTCCCTAAACCCTTCCACCACTAAACCCATGAAAGGAAAATAAAACAAAACAAAACAAACCACTTCTGAGAAAATAAATTATGACCCAGTTCCAGAAATCTTTCCAGCTGAAGCTCTGTAGAAGAATAGTAAATCAAAAGGCCTCAATGCTGAAACCTGAAACCTGGAAGTGACCTAAGAACTTGGCACCAATATAGCAATCATTGGTCATGGGAATAAAATTGGGTCAGTTCAATAGTCAGCACTGTCCTTTCTAAAGAGCAATTGCAGTAATTGAGGGGAAAAAAAACAGTCATGGAAACATCTGACTGGTTAGTTGGGATGCATGTTAGGACTGGAATTACTGAGGTTTTGTGTTTTAAATGGACAATTTCTATCTGAACAGAGACAACATTTTATAACCTTGACATTTTTTGCTCTCTGAATGGCATTAATTGAATGCATTGTTCCTGCTGCTCCACTGATCTGATTAGCTAAACCAAAAGGTGAGACCTCAAATGAGATCACAGCACCCACACTTCCCTTTCAAAGAAATAAGAGTTATTCTAAAACAAACCCTTACTTTGTAGGAGATGAAAGTCCTGTGGCCTCTCCGTGGTGAGGGCTGCTATCACTGACACCATTGCATCGTAATTATCTGTCTTCTTGTAAGCCAGCAGAGCCTCGTAGAACTGGCTGTAGCTGCTTTTGTCCAAAGCCCTCTGCACATCACTGAGATAGGCAGTCCTGAGGGCCTGGTGATGCTCTCTCCTGGAGCCTGGAGCCTTTTCAGCCTCTTTCCTTGGAGCTGCAGTGGCATCCTGCCCTGAGAGACAAACAACACGTGAGCAGGGACTGAGGACAGAGACAAACAGGTCACTCCATCATATCCACTTCTCACTTCATTTGAAGGGAATTCCTGAACTACTTCGAAGTGGTGAAGCCAACCCCATCTGCCCAGCCATACAGCTCCCTGTGGCACGGCCAGACCTGCTCCTGGAAATGGCAACAGAGCAAAATTATTCTGGGGATCACTTTTAGCATCTCCTGGAGCTCCTTGATCATTTAAAATGGAGAAATGTGTCAGAAGGTCATTAGGGAATGAGGAAAAGGGGCATGGAGGTCAGCAGTAAATCAGGTTTTGTGGTCCACTGAAAGAGCAAAAGCATCTTAAACAGATGGGTTAGCCAATTCTGCTGGCCTGAAATGGGCAATTTTAAAGTACAGATTTCTCACCCCTTAACAATAAGAACAGACAAGGGGTGGGGTGTGTGTTTCCCAAAAGGAAAACAATGTCCAAAAATACTATCTAACCTGAAACAACACTCAGGAGAACACAAGAGCAATGTAGGAGGTCTGCAAAAGGTAGGAGCAGCTCAGAACATCTTGCTGATGTGAAATGCCAAGTGAACACATCCTGTGAAATGCCAAGTGAACTTCACTTACAATAGAATTCTCTGATTTCTGGTATGTTTTAGAGAAAAAAGTTCTGGTTTGCATATCACAGGCATGCAAATATGAGTGTAGGATATGATAAGGAACTGATTTAAATTAACCTGCCATATCTCTTGATATCTGGGTCTTTAAAAGTCCTTTATTGGATGATAAGGATAATTAGGTTTCAAAACACAGATTCCATTCAATTTGTGGGAAGGGAAAAAACTTGGGTGTGAATTTTATAATCAGTACTTATTGCATCCTAGAACTTTCTTATATTTCCATAGAAGCATTCTCTTCTTAAAGAGTGAGGCACAGAAATAACACATCCATTTATTCCTATTATCTTCTCAATTACTTTTAGTGGAAACAAATTTCTGAGAAGCCATTCTAATGGTTTTGAGACAAGATAATTACTAAAGATTCTGCTTTATTCAAATTTTCTCAAAATACGAAAGAAAATACGAAAACAAATCAAAAGAAACAATATGGCTTCACACATGAAAAGCATTTAAAGCTTTCCAGGAAACTGGCTTGCTTTTTAAAAGAACGGATTAGCATTTGACTATTCTTTGTCCTCTAAAGAAAGAGGACAAAGCCGTCCAATGATCCTACTCATTTCCTTGTGAGAAGCACAAAAAATTCCCGGCTGTTCTCTGGAAAACCCATAATTAAATAATAAATGAGCCCATGAGTTTGAAGATAAATACTGGACAGAGTGAGATTAGAGTGATGCACACAGAGATTACATTTACTACTCTCTGTTTCTGCAGAAAAAACAGGCTGTTCACAAAAGGAATTTACACACGATATCAAGAACAAAATGAAACAGTTTCTTCATACCTGAATTCATACTGATGTAATCTTAACGCACACTCCTTAACTGGCTTCCTTTCACGGACCCTGAACAAACAGGAAGCCCAGCAGACCTGTGCTCAACCCCCACTTTTTCCAGCTCAGTCTCTAGTACAAACGTCTGGCTTCAGCTGGTTTCTTTCACATCCACCTTGATTTAATTTATTGACTTTCATGTTTCGTTTTGCACAATCCTTGCTGAAAATTCTGAATTACCATCCCTCCCACCCGCAGAGAGTGAGCCACCGTGCTAGGTGAGCATAAAGAACATTGGTTTGCCCCAGGAGAACTTCCAGTCAGTGATGAAATAAAACAGAATAGACTGGGTTTTTATTAAATATGGAGGGTACCTGCAGAATTCAGTCCTGTTGCCAAATGGGATCCTCCTTGGTTCAGGTGGAGCCCAGGGTTCAGCTGAGCACATGAGCCCTTGGAGAATGTACTTTTCTGCTGGCTTTGTTTTTCTTCTGTTAAATGAAACCGGTCCATTAACAGTGAATTTTGGGAAGAATAAGCATGGAATGATGCATTTCAAGGTGTGCCATCCTGTGCTGAAAACATCTGAGCAACCCAGAGAAGCTGTGGCTGTGCCATCCCTAGAAGTGTCCAAGGTCAGGTTGGACACGGCTTGGAGCAGCCTGGGATAGTGGAAGGTGTCCCTGCCCATGGCAGGGCTTGGAACTGGATGAGTTTTAAGGTCCCTTTCAACCCAAACCAGTCGGGAATTCCACACAGATTTATCTCTCTGATGATGAGCTAACACCCCACTTCTTCAGAACTTTACTGCTCCAGGATTTCACAGATTTCTCAAGTTCTGTGAGGACAAAATCACCCTCTATTCACAATTCTGGTGGCACTTTGTAGGCAGCAAAGAAGACACACACAAGGTTATTTAATTCCCCAGACCAAATGATTGAAGGAGATCAGTAAAACCCCCTTTCGAAACAAAATGACATCATTATCAACTCAGCAGTAACCAATGCTCAGGCATCTGCAAAGCTCAAGGGAAAGCAAGAGGATCATGGAGAGCAGAGACTTAGCTCAGTATCGATTAAATTGGACTTCCTTTCATTTCTACATATCAGACACATCCTGCTCTATGACTGGGTGAATATTTGTCCTTCAAATGACACAACTGAACCAAGCTCCTCACCCATTCTCTTGACCAGGATCTCCCTCTCCTCCCGTGGGAGGCTGTGCTCAGGCTTGTAGCCACAGCCCACTCCAGTCAGATTGCAGCACGCTTCATCAAACTGCTTTTTGTGCTGGGGTCGAACAAACTGGTAAAAATCTTGCAGCAGAGAGAGGGGAAAAAGGGGGGAAAAGAAAGAAAGAAAAAAAAAAATCAATCCACAATTGATTTAATAAATAATATATTGTATTATATTCGGTGGCAATAAATGCTACCGAAATCTGCAACAGCGGAACTTCAAGGTTAGATAAAAAGGTGCAACTAAATAAATTAAAATCTAAATGTTTTTATCTAATGTTTATACAATAAGCACACTTACAAATTACACAAAGGTCAGCAAACATTGAGCAATATTATCACCAGTAGGTAAAAACTCATTTTTTCACTGTAAATACAAAGTAACCCACCTCTCAGTGAGACAGCCCTTGAGGTGCCTCATAAACCATGAGATCCAAGTAACTGCCAGGCTGATACTTTAAATAACTGATGAACTGTTAACTTTACACCTCATTTTACTTCCTTACCACAAAATGCTGGCCAATCAGAACCCTAAACACCAAATCAACTTTAGGTTGCAGGTACCTGACAGTTTTCAAAACTAGACTTAGACCTTGATTTGATGACCAAATATTTTCTTATTTATGTAGATCATAGCAAATTGGGGAACTAAGTGACTGAGCTTCCCATTCTTTAACCTTAGAATTTCCCTGAAACAACTTACAACATGCGTAACTACGCATTTGTAATTTCAGTTGATAAAAAAGTCACAGAAAAATCTGTCCATCTGTTCACAAGCTGAGAATGTAAAAATTACACAGAAAATACTGTTAAACTAGAAGAAATCTTGGTGGTAATTCAGTTCCTGTCAGTACAGTTGTTAATAGGCAATTAAAAAACAGCGAATGCAGTAACTATCCATGTTTGCCCAGATCCTTTGTTTTATACTCACAATTATTTAAACAGAAAATTTCTCTATATATTCTGTCTTTTTATTTACTGCTTTAGCACTGAACCCTTATGAAGGCATCTCTCCAACTCACCCAGCCATGCTCTTGATCTCCTAAATTACCAGGAATAAGTCACTGTACTTTTAGACAACGTTTAAAATAACAGAAACTTCCATGGAATATGATTTTCTTCAAGTCAAGATGCTAACACATGATATTTAGATGTATGAGATTCTTATGTGTTATCTGGGGATATAAAGTGGTGAATCATCCTAATTGAGCTGCATTTCAAGTCTAAAACACTTCTAAACAGGCTTGGGTACTGCAGAAGACGAAAGTCACTTCTACAAATACACCAGGGATATACAAACACTCTGACGTACCTCGCAGCAAGACGTGCTTTTTTTCATCCTCTAAAAAGAGGGAGCTCATTTGGGACAGCATGACATGGAAGTCATCTGTTTTCTTGTACTGCTGCAGAGCTTTGGAGAAGAGCTCGTAGTTCTGCTGGCTCAGAGTATCCTTCACCGTGGCGATGTAAAACGTGGCCCTCACCTTCTTGGGCTCCGCCGGCTCCGCTCTCCGCTCCTGCTGCAAGGCAGCAAAGGCTCCTCAGTAAAAAGCAACACTTGAGGAGTCACTTTCAGGTGGGTGCGCTACAATTCCAACAGCACACAGGATAATGAAAGGAATCATAGAATCACTGAGGTTGGAAAAGTCCTCTAAGATCATCCAGTCCAATCGCTCACCCAGCAGCACCACTGTGCTCACCACTAAACCATGAATATTTTCACTTAACAGGTTGTAGTTATGGCAGTCACCCCCGTAATCCATATATTATTCACCTTCCCCACTGGCAAAACAGAACAGCCTCAGGGAAAAATTCCTAGAGAAGACAGCCAAGTATCATTGCACAATTCTATTCTTAGGAGAATTTACTCCAAAGCTGGAGGCTGAGCTGACTCATCGTGACATCAGATAGCAACAAACTGCAAACACAACCTTCTCCATGAACCTGTTCTCTTCCTTCTCTTCTCTCGGCTTCAGGATCAGTTTCGTTTGCCAGGTGCTTGGCAGATTGACAGACAGGGAACATCCAGTTAGGACAGCACCTTGGACAACTACTGGCACTCACATCACCCAGGGAATTCTCCTGAATTTATTGTGACTTAAGTAATTAGCTGCGTAAGGAGTTAACTGGGTTTGGAGACAGGGCAGAACAATAATGCACAGCTGCAGAGCTAACACACAACCATGACCCACCTCAGGGGGTAGGATGCGATCCCTTACCCCAAACTGGTCAGTTCAACCGTTTAAGGCTCTACCAGAGCAGCTGAACTTGCTGACCATTGTAGGTCCCTGCAACTGAACCATTTCATTTTTATCAAAAAGAATGAAACCACCCCGGTCAAACTGTTCACAAAGCAACCAGTGTCAGAAAACAATTCTTTTCACCTACCACCCTACGTGGACCTGAGCTTAATTTTGTCTGGGATGTCTGGATTTGAGAAAGAGCATGACAAATAGCTTTCAGATGTGCACTGAAGAATATTTACAATCTGGAAAAAAAACACACTTGTTCTGACATCAGTCATCTGTCTGCCTGGAAATTTCCAAATCAAATTTCCAATTAAAGCAATCTACAGATCAAAGGGATGGCACAGGGAAACACATACTGTATTGCTGACTAGCTTTATTTTCTTCCTTCCTCCTTTCTGCTCATCTGTTAATCTCTTCTCATACTGAAGGGAAAGTGTGGACAGACGATGTGCCTGTGAAGATGAAAAGAAAGCAAGTAAGTTGCATTGCGTCAGCTTTGCAACAAATGCTTTCTGAGTTAATGCTTTTAAAAAATGCTTTTCATAGTTATTGCCCATCTAATTTAGGTATTTCCAGCAGTAAAACTTGGTAACCCAGTTTGTTACAATAACTTCAGTTGACTTGTTTCACCTTCTTGAACGGTATCACAGAGCCTGGGCACATACCTGTTTCTAGAGGGTAGAAATTTACTGGACAACTCACAGAGACCAAACCAGAAGAAATTAGACAAAGTTGGTCTTGAAGGTGCAGATTCCTGACTAAGCAAAGCTGGACTCACAGCAGACTGTTCCAGGGCAGCCTGAGAGTGTACACAGACCTGTGTGTAACTGGTGGTTCACACTCCCCTTCACTTTTTCCTGCCTGGAACTCCTTGTAGTAAGGGAATGAAAAATTGGAATATAAACCAAATATAAATCAAATATTTATGATACATGCAGTAAGTCAGAGAAATTATCAAAACCATCATCTCAATCCTGTGCTATGTAAAGGCAGCACCTTGAAAAGCATGATTCAGCAGAAATAAGGCTTCCTAGACATGAGGCGTAACTCACAAGGAAATCAAATAACAGGGAACGGTTGTTGTTTAAATAGATTGAGAAATTATTATTTGTATTGTGAATTTTTGAGGTGACAAAGCAAATTCTTTCAGAATGAGAGCAGCTAAACTTTTATTATTTAGTGAACAAGAGTACAGCATAACTTTGATAAAAGGAAAAATGGTAACACAGACACTAGGCTGGATGGTGAAGACAGGAAATGGCACCAACCCCATCCTCAGTCCAAATCCAGTGCTCAGTGCTGGACTCAGAGTGAAAGCTGGCTGCCTGAGAGCCACTGCCTGCCTCAGGACTACACTGACCACACTGCTGGGGCCAGGTCACCAATTTGGGAGCAGCACAGGATGATTCCAGAGATGTCCACAAGGAGCAATGCCAAATACGCAAATGAAAAATGGAAATGGACCTGAGCGACTGCCAAGCCATTGGGTCTATCAGCTCATCTGACTCCAGGAAATGCTGAGCTCTGCCAAAAGCACTGCAGCTGTGTTAGGAATAATCTGTAGCTGAGTTATCAAGTCCCTGGAAATGTGCCAGGCTTTCCAAAGAATAGATTTTGGTGTCTATGTCATGGCCACCCAATGGGTGACAGAGCCCATTTCCCACTTGGTTGCACACAAGTTTAATATTTGCTGCCCTTTGTACATTCCCTCTGTTTTGTACGTGTCTCCATCCACGTCCTTGAGCATACTCAGCTATTCCCCAGATACTCCTACATTTACACATTTTACCTCAGGCATTCTTCCCCTAAGGGAAGTGCTTAAGAATGCTGCAATAAGCATTGCTGAAGTCCATGAACAGACCTGCAAGCCAGCAGTAAAATACTCCAGTCAGGTAAGGGAGCCACCCCTCCAACTACTGCCAACAGGGACTTGGGGAAAGCAAGAACACAGTCCAAACACTGATGTATCAAAAATACCAATCTAAGAGAAAAGAAAATTAACAGCACAGAAGCAGCTTTGTTGATCTTAATGTGATAGTGGATTTTTGATTCAGATAAAACATTCCACAAATCAGCAACATTCTTTCTCTGGGGCAAATCAAAGATTTTCATCTGAAAATGCAATTTTTAATCCATAAACCCTCTCCCATTCTTTCCTGAATTCAATATCTGGTCTCGTACCAAGTGCTGACACAGACTCCTCCACCCAGGACAAATTGTGTATTTACAAATCTTTTCTCTGAGAGCTTCTTGCTCCTCGGAAAATGCGGTTAACTTCCAGGAATCCTCTTGGTCAGCAGCCTTGGAGCACAGCACAAGCACGTACCTGTTTATCATCTACTTGAAAGTGGCAGGGAAACCCACTGATTTATTTAGTTATGAGAACTGGCAGTTACTGGTGCTGATTACACCGAGCTTTTCTTGAAACAGGGTTGAGCAAAACCATTTTGCTTTAGAGCCTGCAATTTTTACTTACAAGGAAGGATTTTGCCATTACCTTTTCCTCTCCTGGCAAATCAGTTTCCTCCTCTGCATCTTCACTGCTCTTCTCACTGCGCTCCAAGGCATCCAAGAGCCCAACACATTTTCTTCGAGGTGAGACAAACTCTTGCTCATATTCCACACATAGGCTGGGTGCTCCATCTCCATTGACTGCCATCACAGCAGAACACAGGAGACAAATTAACATCCCACATTCTCTCCTGCATTTTCCTTAATTTAGTGATAGCTCCCCGTCTTACGAAGCAATCCATAAATACGTGCTGGTGAATTTAATCTTCCACCTCCAGCAAAAGTGCATTATATAAGAAGACTGCTTTTATATATAAGTTCCAAAATTGCTCAATCATTTGTTACCACAACCTGGCAGATAGCTCTCAAACTTTTCCTTAAGTGATGGTGACATTTAACCCCAAAGGGCTTAGGATCAATGGGAAAAATTCTTACTGCAGCAGCTGTCTCAATTATTTTAGATTTATGGATTTTCCCAAAACTGAGTTCCAGAGTTTATTAAGAGATTTTGGTACAAAACATGATCTATTATTTTCAAACAGAGCAAATTTTTTTAAAGCCTACAATCCTTATAGTTTCTATACCTATAAGACACAGTCGCCAAGGTCACAAATTACATATTCTCACTAATCAGAATCCAGGTTTCAAATATAAGAATTTTGACCTGTAAGTAGGGTTAAATTAGTATCAGCTTGATATTTCTGTAAGGCATTACCTTAAAAATTTCCACTTCCTTGTGAAATTACTCCAATAGTCAGTTACCAAGGAAAGTCATTTTGAGAAGAATTGGGGTATATTATGATCACTATGACTACAGGGGAGTTTGATATTACAGCTGATGCAATGCAACTGAAAATCTCTATGAAACAGGAAATGCAGCTTCTTCCCTTCACCTCTAGTCACACATTCCAGCCCATCCTTTGAGATGGATCTACAGTCAAGTGTATGGACGGTAAATAATCTGGTTTAACAAAGCCCAGCTGCTCACTCTGCAACTGCACAAAAGATGGACTCAAATCAAAGGAAGGAGCAAAAAGTGCACAGTTGGAAACGGAGAGGGGGAAAAAGTGGTGGCTGAAGTAATTTCTTTTAACAACAACCAGCAATCATACTGGCTGTTACCAGTAGGAAAGGCCTTAGAAAGCCTTTATAAAACTTTATAAAGCCTTACCTATCAGTAACAACTGGCTTAAACGTAATGTGAACTCACCCTCACACTCGTAACTGATTAGGAACCACAGCTTTAAACAAACTTCATTGTTGTGTTCCAAACCAGCAAGTAGTCTAGAGTGCTGACAGAATATCTGACATGATAAATGCTTTCTTCTTTGGCATTAGCTACCGACAAAATTTTAAATATTGTTTTTTTCCCATGTCTTTTTTGTTTTCTTAGACAGATTACTAAGCAAGAGTCATCTATACAACAGGATGGAAGGAGGACATATGGAAGCCAGTGCTAGGCAGAAAGAGACTTCCAGTTCTTATTTTCCAAACTATCTGTGATACTCCACCAAAAACTCCTCCTCCTCCTCCTCTGTGGGACACTTTTGTCAGCCCCATCTGCCTTTTTTCTCTGCAATTGCAACTGTTTTCCCGCATTTTCTAATGCTCAACTATGTCAGTTTCTAGCCTCTTGATCCTCCTTTCCATGGTTCACTTTAAAACAAAAAGGTGTATCTGTGAGGACCCAAACATTACCTTTCCTTTTCCTCTTCAAACTTGGAACATGGTCATCCAGGTTTTTAGCTTTTTGCAGGGAGAGGATTTGCTCAGATGAAGTAGATGGTGCTGCACTGCTTTCACTCAGGGAACCAGTATGTCCAGGAGGGCACTGAGGCAGGGGAGGGGGCATCTGCAAGCAGCTCACAGTGTTACAATAGGCAAAGGACACTTTTCCACTCCATCTGTAACCAAAAATCTCAGCAACAATCCAAAGACATCTCCTTTTCCCCAAATAACCTTTGGTAGCAACACTGTTACATATGCTGGGTTTATGGGCTTTTGATAAAAGGATCACACAGCTCACAAGTGACACAGCTGAAGTGCAGTAAGCAGGCTTAACTCTAAGTGACCTGGTACCAGAAAAAAAAGATCATGACCTGCTACAGAACAACCACTTCCTAATGCTATCCCTGCAACAGCTTCTTCTGACAAAGCGCATCGGGTTGTGGTTTTGATTTGCCATTAAACTCTCACTCATGACCAGAAAAGATCATCAAGCCCTGTAGCATCATCCATCTGTAACTAATTAGTGTGAATAACTTGTATTTGGCTGAAGCATCTTCCAGGAAGTTGTCCAAGTCTGTATATGAAATTTCAAGTACTTATTTTAATCTTAACCTCTATTTTCTTGTAACCAAAGAATTTCCCATTCTGGCTTCCAGCCCGTTTCTTGCTATGACTTTCTCCAGTGAATTAGAAAGCCTTTTTACAATATTACTTTTTAAACTAAGGAACTATTACAGACAGCATCAGCTTCCTAATGCTAATAGAGAAGCTGTTTCAGTAAAGATGACCCAGTGATGAACTTCAATAACAGTTGGTTAAACTGATGGTTTCTATTACTCTTTACTACTAGTCAGCTGCAATTTAAATTTCAGGATACGATTCTTCCACACACATAACCTCTTCCTGAGACAGAAAGCTTCTGGATGCCAATATCAGTTCCAGGATTTGCATACCAGCCAATAAATACATGTTTATTTAGGAGGAACTGGAAGAGGAAGTTATTTTTGTGATCTAACCTAATGAGTTGCCCAGCCTAAGAACAACATCCTGTCCCAGATCACTCTTAGAGAAAGATGAGGCATATCTCCTTTCCAGTAAATCTTCCAGTGTCTAGAAGCGACAAGTGACTCCGTGTTGGGCAGGCTTGTGGGGAGCAGAGAGCTGGACTCAGTTATCCCTATGTGTCCCTTCCAACTTGAGATCATCTGTGATTCTCCCACATCTCTCATCTAGCTTAGCATTCCCGGTTTCCAACACTATTCAGGGAAGTTGTTAATTTTGTGGGGTTTTTTAAAGACACTTACAATTTCTTGAGCAACACGGAAGAAGAGGGAGACACTTCTGACCGCGTGCCCGAAGTTGTCGTAAACGTTCACATAAGGGCGGACCCACGAAGGCAGCTTGCCTCTGACATCACAAGTTGTGAACCTGGGCAGGATGGGAAAACCTGAGAATTATTTGCCAGGTTGGGCTAAATTAATTAAACAAACTCTAGGTCACCATCCAAAATGACAAGAGAGGAGCAGCAACACAACAGTGGAGTAAATATAAAGGGGTGATGCCTTCACTCAGGAGAAAAGGGCTTTGCTGATTCCATGCACTATCAATTAAACTCCTACTGCCTATAATATCCATATTCTACTAATTAGCATTACAGAAATGGATATTAATGCAGCATAATGTTAATACAGGATATGATTATAAATAGAATTGTTTCAGTAATATAATCTGCCCTCATTTTCATTCTTCTTTCAAAACGCTGCAGTGCTGCTGACTGCCATCTCAAATGAAAGGTGGAGAAAATGCAAGACCATAAGTTGTAGTCACATAATTTCCTGTAGTATTACAAACATGAATTCCAAAAATTGGTTTATTTTCCATTAAAACCATTAACCTCCTTCTGCAGCTCCAAGACTACGTAGCTGGGGAGCAGAAGATAACAATAGTTACTTTCTTGAAGCAGGGCAATATTTACATAACCTGTTATGTAACTTAATTAAATTATTATGAACTGTAGCCTTTTCCAAACAGCAACATCAGCACATTTAAATTCAAAATGCCAACACCTAGGTTGGGACATAAAGCTGTTGACGTTGTTGATGCCCCATCCGAGGTGCTCAAGGCCAGGTCAGATGGGGCTTGGGGCAACTTGCTCTGGTGGAAGATGTGTCTGCCCATGGCAGAGGGTTGGAATGAGATTAGCTTTAAGGTTCCTTCTAACCCAAAATATTCTGGGATTCAGTAAGCCAGGGTTTACCTGTGGTCACACAGGAAGATGGCCCCGTAGTCCTGGCGGTGCCTGATGACGCGGCCGATGGCCTGGTTGACAGCCCGGGACGCTTGCTGACTGTACCACTCACGTCCAGACAGGTACTGCAAGAGGCAGGAGGAAGAATTAACATCATTTGCCAGGTAAAATGTATTCTTTGTGCCATACAGTCAGTATTTCTTTACAGTCACAGAATAGATGATGGATAGTATCAACCAGATGTACTGATGAATCTCAAATAGCTGAGGAAAACCAAACACAGGTGGACTCAAAAGTCACACCTCATATACAGAGCACAGAAAACTCAAGTTGCAATGTCCAGCTGGAGAGGCTATTTCCTCTATGGTGCACTCAGAGCCTTGGCAGTACAACAGACTCACCATATTCTTTAAGACCTGCAGAACAGATTAAATTGTAACATCTTTCATTCCTGTGCCTGAAGAACTAGAAAACCAAACTCAAACACCCCTACACGCACCACCACACTTCCACAACAGTAATTCCCAAACTAGCCAGCACAGGCCATTCCTCCTGCCCACACTCTCCCTGGATGAAATACATCCCTCAGAATGAGAGATGGATAACAAACATACAAAGATTTTGACTTAAACTTTAACTACATCCTTTTTAGGGGCCTACATTTAAGACTGTGACAGAATTTAGAACCCTCAACACTACTAGAAAAAGGTGGCTGTATTTTTGACAAATTCCCAAGGCTGTTTGAATTTTTGATATTCATGGTCCCACAAGGCTGAGAGGACAACAAAACCCAAAACCCACAGGGACAAGAGGGAGAACCAATGGCACAAACATACAAACAGCCAAGAGTGAGAAGCTGCCCAGTCTTACCTGTGCACCTGCACCACTTCTCCTCATCTCATCCAGGAATTGCATCTTTAAAATTACTCTGGGCTCCATACGAGGGGGAAATGGAAGCCCAGTAATGATGACTCCTCGTCCATTTATGTCTGCAAAGTCCAAGCCTTCACTGGCCTGCAAGGACAGTTTTCCATCATTAACAGGGTTTGAAGTGACATTTCAAGGCAATTCAGCAGTTGTTGGCCCTTTTTCTCCATTCAATTAATTCCTTGGCCAAGTGTAATAGTTTGTCAATAGCTTCAATTAATAGTTTCAACTAGATTTTTTTTTCTTTTATTATCAGGAGTTTAAACTTGGCTTTTCTCCCTGCCAAAGCACAGCTCAGCCAACCCTGTTAATGGCTGTCCTGTTCCTGAATAAGAACAGCTGTATTGAGAACATGCCAACATCACCTTTCTTTAAACCTTCCACACCCTGAGTTGACAAGGCATAACAACATAGCAAACCTTCTCTGCCAGTAAAAATTAGCAGAATCATTTCAAAGCAGTAACAGAAAGCCATCAGAGTCACCACACTATAGGGTCATGCCCAGCAGCTGTGGTGTTGACATCCCATCAAGTATTTGTCACTCATGTCCCTGTACACACTCATTGTGCTGGCAAATAATTTCGTGAAATTAATAAAGTTAAAAAGACTGAAAAAAAAATTATGGAAAAAAAAAGCTGTTCTGTTTTTCATCTGAATCAGTTCTCCAAATCTCAGCAATGAGACTTGAGAAAGCTATGTCTTTTCTTCACTCCAACAGCCTCTTTGGAGACTGGGACTGAAGTTTCAAAAGAAATTGGATCTTGCCCTGGTACACAGTAAACTGTAGCAAAAAGGCTCCAAGAATAATTTCACAAATATTTCCGCTGATAAACCTAAGTCCATTTACCAGTACTGGAAGATAAAAAGGGAAGGCCATCAAATGTGTGCAGAGAACATGAACTTAATAAAGCAAGTGTTTTAAAGCTAAGCATTATGTTTGGTTTGCAGTAGTGCTGTTTTAACTTGTTTCATTACAGTTCTCCAGAACAGCTGTTCTCATCTAATGGGTTATGTTTTCAGTGAGCAGCCAACATGAAACGCAAGTGTGATGCTCATCCACTTCAGAGAAATCAAAATGTGTTGTCCCTTAAATAAAAACAGGAGTGAATCATACAGAAATGTTACCTAACCTTGAAAAAGCTTCAGAGCACTCGGTTTTTTTCCCAAATATAATTACAGTCAAATAACAGAAATTTATTGAAATCCAAAATTAAGGATTTTTTCCTATCACTCAGATAATCTGATCTCAGATGAAACAAATTCTCTGTTACATTACCTTGCCCCGACACACTGCCAAAAATGCAGCTCCATTGGACTTAGGACAGGTGACTTTATCATAGTAGGCATCAATAACCTGAAATATAAACAAGTTTAAGAGGAAGAATGGTATTATCCTATACTAATTAAATTTGACTTGTACACTAAGATCTAAACTGTGATTAATTTGTCTTAGTATAATTGTCTTCACTTTTAACTGATTGCAAATGTGAGAAGCCATTTCCTCAGCAAAATCCTTATATCACTCTGAAATCCAGAACACATCTGAGTAAGCATAAAAAAATTCAGATACTTCTGTCGAGAAGATGGATCATCCTGCGTTTCTGCAGACTGTTAAGTAAAATAGACAAAACAGGAAAGCAAATCTCAGATATTAGTTATTCTAAGAAACAAACAAAATGGCTATAAATAACCAGGATGACACTACACAATTCCTTAATGTCCAAAGCAGGATGAGCTGGAAGGAAAAGTCCTGCAGAACATTCACAAATGCTGACTACTGAAGTGACAGCTTTCCACCAAGTGATTACTCAGCTAACCTGTGTATGTTAGCTCCTCTTACACCACCAGATTTAAATGAAGACTGAACCCCGCATGGCCAACAAGAGAGGAAAGAAAAGATGCACAGGAAAACTACACTTCAAAGGAGCACTCATAGTTTTACTTTCACCCTAGACCAAAAACTGGGATGTTTCACACTCAAACACACCTTAGAGAAGATGATTAAACATAGAAACAGTTTCTGAAAACTATAGAAGTATGTAATGCAAAGAATCAACCTCTGAAAAGCTTCCTTTGTTCCTGGGTTCCACAAACATTGGCTTCACTTCTTCTATTCTTTTGGCAAAATCATGCTCCTGTTAGAAAGAGAAGGAGCAGGTCAGAAATGCCATGTGAGCTCCCATCAGAAGAACAGAAACACTCAGAAATGGTCACTACATTTCCCCAGCACAGCCTGTTCCTCTCTTGCCAAACACAGCAAGAGATGGAAGCCGAAACATGCAACCCCCAAAGAGCACTAACAGTGATTCCTTGCAGCTGCTGCACCTCACACATGAGGCAGATGGGAGAGCTCCAGCACCCACCTCCCAGTCCCACTCCACAGCATGAAACCTCTGTCCCACCTTTTCAAGGAGCATTTAAACCAGACCTGTTCCAGCAAATCTCACCAGGGACACCCAACTCATGAGCACAGAGGTACCAGAAGTTCTAACCGCAATGGTTACAAATTAAAAATAAAGGAGAAATGCTCATATTGGGATTTTTTTCCCCCGAAGTGTTGAAACATAGAGACCAATTCTAATTCAGAGGTTTAATAAAGAAAGATCTGGTGAACTAAACAAAATGTGACATGAGATGGAACAATATATTACATTCTTTTGGGTTTGGTTTCTACAGCACTGCACTTCAGTATATTGTGATGAGAATAAAAGATGCCTTATCTGAGATATTACATTCCAGATTTTATAATCTACTTATCAACCAAGAATTTTTTATAGAATCTCAGAATGTTTTGGATCAGGAGGGACCTTAATAATCATCTCATTCCAACCACCTGCCATAAGCAGCAACATCTTCCACTAGAAGGTTTTTAATTAACATGGTTAAATGGAATAACTACAAGCTGTCTGATTCATGTAACCAAACCACCTAATAAATGCAGAGCAATGAACATACTCTCCAATATTCCAGGCTCTTATCCATGACAGGATATGATGGGAAGAACACCAACAGCCCATGTGGCACAACTCGCACCAGGTTACCTGCAGAGAGATAAGACAAGTGTGGAGCTGAGGGCATTTTCATCCTGGGATAGAGAACACGGGCTGCAGAGGAAAAACAACGGCATGGCCTCACTCCAAAGTATTTTCTACTTTCTTGATGTGAATGGTTGTGTATTAGAAGTTGTTTCATTTCTTAAAATAGTTTGATAATCTTGTCAAGGTGTAAGCTTTAACACAGAAGCCAAATTAGCTTTCATTTCTCCTCCACATCTTCAAGCATTTCTAGATTTGACCAATTCTTTTCAATCATGTTAGCTAAGCTACACAAATGCTCTTCTTTTATTCTGTCCTTATGTGTTATGACTTTGCAATTCTATTATACTTATAAAACATTACCAAAACAATAAATGCTGACTTCTGGCAGGCTTGACACAGTTTAAAATATCACAAAAAATTGCACTGATTTTCTGTGATTCTCAATTGCTCTGCTCATCCTTGGCTGCTATTGATTTCCTAGTTTGAGCCACTTTCTGACTGTGTTTAGGAGCCACATTTTTGACCCAAACACAAACTCCTGACGAAAAAAAATTAAGTCCAGACTTGGAAATATGAAGCCAGGGACTCAATTTTGTATGCTATTACAAAAATCAGCTGCCTTGAGCAAGCAGAAACACAGAAAACTAGACAGCAGTAAGATATGCACTGCAATCCTTCACCTTTCTCCTACTGCAACTTCTTTAGCATTGCCCTTTCTAAATTTCCAAAAATCCTGGGCATGAACCCATTTCTGAAACCCACACACTTCACTTACCAATTGTTTTCCCCAGAGAAGATAAATAATCCTCTGAAAACCTTCAAAGAAGAAAAATAACATCAAATTACATCATTGTAATTAATTAAATCAAATAACATCATTGCGTTTCCTTTTCTATGCTTTTCATCCACACTGACTTCCTTTGATATTTATCCAAAATAGTTTCCAGACTCCCAGTTGCTCTCTCTCCTGTGGCAAGCAGCAACACCAAGGGCAGGAATTAATAATACCTTGACTACATTTTACTGATACTATGAAATATTCTTATTAATAGCTCTGAAGATGATCTAAACTTCAATACTTCAAAATGTACAGGTAGAAATGGGCAACCATGTGAGTAACAACACACATGTGAGAGTTCTGCCAGAAAAGTCTGCCAAGCCTGATGAATTAGGTGTGGTGTTGCTGCAGGGCAAAAAGGGTGAGTTTCGTTACTATGGTTATTATTTAGTAAATCACTTTCTTTGGCTGAAGAAGTCCTGCTCTCCAATGAGCCATATTTATGTTCTTCCACACCTGACTGAGAATTCCCCTGTTCTCTCATGCCTTTATGTTCCTTTTTTTTTAGTGCCCTGTAGTTTTGTGTACTGTTTTCCCAGAAAATTTATATATGCAGGGAAAAAACCTAACATATATACCTTTATAAGACCTACAAATACCAGTATCAACACATAGATGTTGTCAAAACACAGTGAATCCCTTTCCTTCAAAAAAATCCCCACGTTCTAAAGCCTTGGAGGGGTGGAATCCCCAACCCTCCTTCTTTAAAAGATAGTATATTCAACAGAAATACACTGAAATGGCAAGTCAAAACTTCTGAAAATGAGAAATCCAGCCTGAGGGTTTTCCAGATTACAACTTTTCTGTAAAAATCCATTACAGCTGCTGAGTCCCCTTCCAGTTCTATGGAACATTTGGCCTTTGCTGGCAGCAGAAGCACTGCCAACTCTGAACAACAGATAGATAGAGGCAAAGACCAGATGAGCAAAAAAAATGATGAAGATAAGCTTGACAAACATTTGGACATGTTTTCCTTAAGCAGACAACCCAGAGGTGAAAGAGTCTGGGCATGGTGACAAGCATTAAATATAAAAATAGTTACTGCAAAGGCCGGTCATGTTTCAAGTCAATTAAGTCTTCAGCAAAAAAAAAATTTTGGATGGAGTTTAGTGCAGCTCCTAAGGGATGGCTGTGGGTGCAGGTCCCAGCTGAGGCTGGTCAGGGCTATCAAGGACTATCAGTGCCTTGGTACCTGATCCCTTCCAGACCTCCAGTTCTAAATTTTCAGTAGGAGTGGTTAAAGGGTGTTGTTATTCAGCAGTTATCCAAGAAAACCACTAGAGATCCCTTACTTAACTAGCATACTCCTGTTAACAGAACCCAAAACGTTGGAACCCAAAACTCCAAAGTAGGATTCCACATGGAAGCTCATTACCTTCTTTCATAGGTGGAAGTAAGCACAGTTCCATCAGGTCCCTTTGGAATGATCCCAACCCAGAGCTGGTGTTTATCAATTACATGAGGATTCTCCAGGCAAACAGGAAAAGGGCTGGAGAAAAAAAGAGGAAGATCCCAGTCATACCCATTATATGATTCCCTACCAGTTCCAGAATCATTGGAAGGAACCTTAAAGCCCATCTTATTCCATCCTTCTGCCATGGACAGGGACACCTTCCACTATCCCAGGGTGCTCCAAACCCTATCCAGCTTGGCCTTAAGCACTTCCAGGGATAGGGCACAGCCACAGCTTCTCTGGGCAAGCAGAACACTTTAAAATGCTGAAATAAAACCTAAATCCATGAGAGTAGACGGTGCATTTTTCAGGAATGGCAGTGCTCCCACATCCAGGTACTCACATCTGCATTTCCATGGTAAATGATGACAGGGGGGAGAGTGTCCCACTGGTGAGGATGATTGTCCTGACTCCCTGTCGAACGAGCTCGTGCATGCTGTATCCAGGGCTGAAACACCAATAGCTTAAAGTCTTCCCTGCATTAAATAAAGAGAAAACACTAAGAAGTCAGTCAAAGTGGAAAAACTAAACTATGATCAGCATATGGCATGTTGCACTCGACCTTCTGAGAGTAAACCAGACAGCACCCAAAGTTAAAATTCCAGATGTATGGTATGTCCTGCTTTGGTCAAAACATCTTTTAATTAAAACATCACTGCTCCCTCATGATCTAATAAGAAAGTATGTCCAATCTTGCACTTGCTTGAAAAAAGAACCCATTCTCTATGAGGAATTTCCTAAATATATATAGGCTATAAATCTTTCACCTAAACTTCCCACTTTCCCCACAGTCAACTCCCAAATGTTTAAATTTCTGCTCAAATCTTTTGTGGGATGTGGTGACACACATATATACATAGATATATATTTTAATGTGTGACTCTGAAAATATGTAAGTTATCAACAGAAAGAATATTAAGAAAAATAAATTAATTGCATCAGTCATTTTTTTCATTGCTCAGCTCAAGCTTGCTGAAAACTGCATCAGCTTCTCAGAGACACAGGCACAAAGGAATGAAAACAATACCCACGTCAAGAACAAGAGCAGCCAAATAAAACACCAGCTTTTGTTTCTCTTTCTGATTCTGCTTTACATTATTAGTTTCAGTCATAAAAATAAATACCTCACATCCATGTAACCAAAGCCTTCATTTCTGAAAGAAAAAGCTGACGTTTTCAGGAAATCCCCATTAATATTTGCTCAGTGAGTCACTTACTGCTTAGAATTACAAGTGAACATTTACTCTTAACTAAAGTTTGAACCTTCCATCTCATTTGGACAAACACATCCAGACAATGCCCAAATTCTAGAAGACTCATATTCTAAAATTCAGCAAATTCTGTATCTTTCTAACTCACACTAACAATTGGTGCAAATTAGTTTGGATCTGTTTATGGACAGGCCAGTGAGTATCTATAGACAAGAACAAAGTCACTCAGTCAGGAACCCAAGAAATCCCAGCACAAAACAAACTGGGCTGATATGGGATGGCCTGGAAAAGGACACCAACCCCTTCTGTCTGCTTCTCCAGTGCTCAGCTGGGAACACATTTCTGTAACCCAGCATGACAACTGCCAGGCACCAGTTCCCATCTCCTGGACAAGCTGGGACTGCTGTGCATTTTCAGCCTGGTGTGCTGCAATTATGTCTTTAAGCTTAACAACAATAAATCCATTTTCAAGGTCCCATTCACCAGCAGGAAGTGTTGGGTGTTAAAGAAAGCTGATCTGCGCAGCAGCTTTTTCCATTCCCGGTACAAAGGACAGCTAATGCAAGAAGAAATGGCTTGCTAATAGTTTATAACACGATGATTTAGAGCAAACCATGAATAAGAGCATTTTAACTAAATGCTAAACTGCAACACTCCAATATCGTTGACATAAACAGCATCTATTCCCAGATGAGTCAGGCAGGAATTTCATCAGCCGTCCCAAGCTATGCCCCTTCTCATCAATTACTTCGTAGAGAATGATGTCTGAGTGGATAATTTCCACAAAATCCCTGAAAAACAGCTGCTCTTAAATGCCTGAATTATTTCTATACCATTTGCTGTATCACTACAGGAAACCAGAGACCTGATCTATCATGCCTGGCCTCTGCTAGGCTTACATAAAGCACAAGTCTCAGCATACTCAGGTATGTTACACAGGTACATGCAAATACTGTTTTTATTTGAAAAATAAATATATCAGAATCCATCTACTGAATCACAGAATTCTCTGCTTTGTATTTCTGTGTATAAATCCTCCAAGTTGTGCAATTAACTTAAAAGGTTTGTATTAGCCTCTTCCTGCACCCATCTTTAACCAAATCTACTCAGAATTATTCCTGTATTTTAAAACTCCAATTGAGCAATATCTCAGGAAAACAACATTTCTAGATTACCAAATAGCACTAACTTCATGGAAACATTTAAGAGGATATTATGTGCAAACCCAATAAATTCTTGGAAATTCATTCTTCGAAAAATGTTACTTTTGTTCTTAAAAGAAGGATTATCTGTATGAAACAGATACATACTCATGAGCACATAACTGAGTAATTAAGTAGCTAGTTATGAGGCAAAGTATTTACAAAAATCCCTGAAGAGTGCTTTGTTAGAAGGCTTAGGTAAAGGGATCTGCATCTGTCTTCTCTAATTGAAAATATTTTGTTTTCAACCTTATTATTAAAAAAATAAATTTAAAAAATCAGAAAGAATGAATCCTGCAGTCCAACAAAGCCAAACTTGGTGCTGCTTTATAGGAGCATTAGGATAAGCCTTTGATTCAGAAGCCAAGTTTCTTTTCTTCTAAATATACGGTTTTGAAGAGTGGATATATTGAGGTAATTCCAGATTCTGTGTTCTGCAGAACATAAGGAGCAAAATGGGTGGGAGGAGAGAGACAAGGAAAGGGAGGAACCCCAGTTGAACTGGAAAGTATAGTTGAAGCTGAAACTATCAAGAACTGGCAACACATCCTGAAGAATTTAGAAAGTTGCTCAAAGCAGGAAGTTTCACAAAGTAGGTCATCCCAGAAAAGGTAAATATGCCCCACGGCATGGCATTTTCTGCCTAAGAATTCACATGATCTGGACCAGATCTCTGGCACATCACATGAACCTTCCCTACAAAGCTCCAAATGAGCTGTTACAAACTCTAACACCTCCACAGTGTGAATCACTTCAACAGACAATGAGAACTCTCATGGAATTTACCCTTGTACCACCTTTCACAAACATTTTTGCCATCATAATTGTACCTGAACTCCCTTCTTGCTAAAGGCAGTTACGGCCTTATTCAACACCAGTTTTTGGTTTAACTCAACACAGTCATACAGAGAAATCCAGCTGGTATGAGCAAAATAGAACATGTCATGAACATCACCATCAACCTGAGGTTTGGAGGAGAGTTCCCCATTCTTGGCTGCTCTGAAGATTTTCTCTACACCAATACAAACAATTCCATAATGGAGATGATCTTCTTTCACCAGAATCACCGCCCTAAAAGAACTCCAGCAGTGCACAAAACACCAATGGTACAAGAAATTTTTATGTTGAGACAGCAAGTGTCACCTCCCCTTCAGAAATAACCGTAAAAGTGAAAAGCTTGTCCCCAGCTGTCTTAGGTTGCAATGCAAGATGAAACCAGCAGTTCATATTCAATCACCATCTGTTGAAACCAGGTGGAGCAGTGTTCCTTACCTCTTCCATGATCCATCCCTCATAACTCTAGGGGGGATATCCTCTGGTAATGGGCCAGCTGTTAAAACCAGGTGGGACAGTTCTCTTTATCTCTTCCACTGACCCATCCTTCCTTCAGAGAGGTATCTTCTCTTAATGGGCCATTGAATCCCACTGCTTGACTGATAAAATTACACCATCCCACTGCAAGGTGCCCTACCCAGGGGGAGGAACCAAGCATTCCTACTTGGATATAATCTGAGATTTGGAAAAAAATCAGAGCAGCCTTTTTCCACTGGATTCCCAGAGGAAGACCAGGGCCCATCTTCATCACCACTGGACCTCTGGGGAAAAACTGCACCCTTCTCCAAGAATGTTGCTTCAACAGATCCACATCTGTCACTGCAGGAGGATGCAGCCACCATTTAATCAGACTGCTACCAACAGCCTGACTGACTGATGGGGTGTCAGGTTGTATTCTGACTCTGTCAGTGTTTTGTTTATTTGTATTACTGTATTTTTATTTTAATTTTCCTAGTAAAGAACTGTTACTCCTATTCCCGTATCTTTGTCTGAGAGCTCCTTACTTTCAAAATTATAGTAATTTGGAGGGAGGGGGTTTACATTTTCAATTTCAAGAAAGGCTTCTGCCTTCCTTAGCCAATACCTGTCTTTCAAACCAAGACACCAACTCATTGTACCCACAATGGAGCTGCACTTGTTTTCTTCTATTTGAATTAGAAAGGAGCAGTTGAAGAGTTTTCAATCCAGCTTTTACATGAACATCCCCAAGAGCAGTCCTGTACCTTGTCTTTTTGAAGATGATGAATTCCAGAGATCTGTCCTTTGTTTTTTTTTCTGATTACCGTTATCCACATGAATATGTACCTGAAGGAAAGTAACAAACATTTCTAGCAACGGCTGCAGAAATGAACTTGCACTTCATCCCTCAAAACAACCTGGCCCACATTAAGAGTAATTAATGCAATCAGTGTCACTTTTATAGTGTTACTAAGGTTATATAATTTCCTGTCTCTTTTCTATTTTGCTTCCAATATTTCAAAAATAAGGAGCAAAACAGTGCATCACCATACAACCAGTCATTTTTGAGTCAGATGATGGGAGCAGCTTTTTATGGGCTGACCTGAGCAGAGACCAAGAGCCCAATTATTTGGGTATTTCCATCAGCATAAACCACACAGAACAAATGCAGAACACTGTTGTGGTGGAAAGATTTGTGTCATTTGGCAACAAAAATAGTACCAAGTCTTAATGTGATGTGTAGAAAAAGATCTGCTCCTAAAATTCATTGGAACAACACATCCCATAAATTCCAAACTTTAGACAAATTAAAACAACTTCAGGGAGGAGCTTTAGTGGTTTAGCACTGGGCTAAACTAAAACCACATTATTGGAAGAACACATTAATTCTTGCTTAATATCTAATATAAAAATTTTCAGAAATTGCCATTTGCTGCACTTTCATAACTTAATTTAAAAGTTCCTTTAAAAATTATGTTTCTCTTCAGAATCTAAATTAAATACAGTTCCTTTGGTTTTTGGTGGGTTTTTTGGGTTTTTTTGTGTTTTCTTGTTGTTGTTGCGTCTTCTTTTCTTCTCCCTGTAATCAACATCATTTGCTGTACTACCCACATCCTTCCAAGTCTTAGATACACCATGCACAGACATTAAATGCTGTGAGGAAAAACGCAGCACACAAAGCCTCCCGTACCTTGTAATATTTAGATATTGCCTGACGTGGCAGGAACCCTGTTGTGACTCCTTCTGGGGGATCAATGCTGAACACTGTCTGGAAAATGGAGGGAAACAGAATCACAGAATTGTTTAGGTTAGAAATGACCTCCAAGACTGTTGAGTCCAACCTGTGACTGATCCCCACCTTGTCCCCAGCCCAGGGCACTGAGTGCCACATCCAGGTGTTCCTCAAACACCTCCAGGGATGGGAACTCCACCACCTCCCTGGGCAGCCCCTGCCAATGCCTGACAACCCTTTCCATGAAGAAATTCTTTCTGATGTACAACCTGAACCTCCCCTGACACAGCTTGAGGTCATTTCCTCTTGTCCTGCCCCTTGTTCCCTGGGGACAAAGCCTGACCTCACCTGGTTGCACCCCCCTGTTGGGGAGTTGTGAGTTTGAGAAGGTCCCTCCTGAGCCTCATTTTCTCCAGGCTGAGCCCCTCCAGCTCCCTCAGCCTCTCCTGGTGCTCCAGCCCCTTTCCCAGATCCATTCCCTTCTCTGGACATGCCCCAGCTCCTCCATGTCCTTCTTGTCCTGAGGGGCTCAGAACTGGACACAGGACTCGAGGTGAAGCCTCACCATTGCCCAGCACAGAGGGACAATCACCTCCCTGGTCCTGCTGGCCATGTCATTTTTGATAGGTACATACATATATATTTTTTATTTTTGCTTCAAGTAACATCTCTAACATGTCTTTGCATTGAGAAGTGTCTCCCTAAAAGTCACTGCTGCAATAACCTTAAATTTATTTCCTTATTCTTGTTATCAAATAAGAGAACCTTGAATAAATACGATTCTTCTGGGCGATTCCTGCCACCCACACGGCACTCTCATTGTTCCAAAAACTGCAAGTTAGTATCCAAATATACTCAAACTAGACAAATGACAATATTATTATTCACACTGTTCATGACTCTGGCTGTGGATAAACAAACACTCTTATGAGATCAGTCACAACCAAGCATAAAAGAACTTTTGAAGTTTCTTCAGTTTAAAATTTCATCTGTGGTCCCTCTGCCATTAACACTCTGCTTTGAAAAACAATCAAGTTGTAATCATATCTAATTGTCCATTAAATTAAAAGCCTCTATCAGTTATGCTTTTCCCCTGTTCCTGTATGTGATGTCTCATGACTACAGATTATGCTTTTTCAAACATAAGGCATCCCAGTGAAACTTCAATGAAAACAGCTGTGATTCTCAAATATTTACAACTCTGTTATTCTGTTTAGAAAAATTTTCTCCAGACATCGATAGGAATTACCCAAGCTCATAAGAGTATCAGCTAGTTACAAGATGTTCCCCAGCGACTAAAACAAAAAAGCACAATTCCTGGAAATATTTACTTCTAAAAAATATACAAAGATAGAGTGTACAAAAGAGATTTTGTTAGATGTTCTTTGAAAAGGAAGAAAAAAATTGCTATTAATTAAAACAACCTGGTGATAAACTAAGACTCAAAGACAAGGCTCTGCAAAAAGCACACTCTGTTTCCCCAACAAAAACTCTGTCCTAGTCCCACCCATCTCAAGACGGCAAACTATCCCCTGGCAGATCCTTTGCAGTCACTGTCCACCTGCATGTCCTCAGCAGCAGAAAAGGGATGAGTTTTCTTCTCCAAAATCAAATCTCCTTTTATCTATCCACAGCCCAAAAAAACACACACAGACAATTATTCCCAATCTTCAACACCAGCCCTCTGGCATCAGGGGACCTGATTCTGAATTTTCTCATCTCTCAGCTTTGAAACCCTGAGAAACTAATTTAAATTAAGCTCACATGACCTTCCCTCAGAACAGCAACATCTCCCAGTACAAACCATTTGCTACCAGTGTACACAAAGCCCTACTACTGTACTGGAACATACTTGAAGGCTCTGTTTAACCACTACTAGAAAAATGAAATCCTGTGTATGTCCCCTCACAAACACCCATGCATTCAGAGTTCAGTATTGCAAACCTGCCAGGACCATTCAAAACACACCCAGGTAACTTGTCTTTATCACACAGGTCTGCATAGGTTTTTTACGAAGTTTGAATATATTTTTCATTTTCAGTCTTAAACAGGATGTTAATCTCTGGTGCCTTTTTGCACACATATATTGGACAGACCACTGGCCCACTGCACCTCTGAATCTTACAGGGCTTGGGATTTTCATAATCAAAGTTTTGGAAGTGCCCAACATGGAGACAACTGACAGCATTATGTGGAAACCCACAAGTGTCACATTCAGTTCCCATGGAACTGAAAAGATTTTTGTTTTAGACATGTCATAAGTCAATAACTAAATAAAAAAATACCATTATGTTTTGTTGCCATTTTTCCTTAGCCTCTCTTGTTATTTCGTGAGATGATCTCAAATTCCCAAACACTGCTGCAAACAAGTTCAATGACCCAGCTCCACCTGGTGGATGCTAAGCCCAGCCAAAAATTAAATCCAGCTTCTCCAAAAAGGGAGACCAGAACTACAAAAGAACAACCTGGGTAAAAATCAGATTAATCAATCCCATCAGGCAGCAGCTTTCTCCTCAAAAATTACAAACTTGCACCACTGTACAAGTGTACATCCCAACAAGAATAAAATTGATCCAATATCTTTCCACATCTTTTAAATCAACTCTTCTATCCTTCAGATATTTATAGAAGCAGCATTAAATATTTACCTGGATAATATCTGAGACCTTATGCAATCCAGATGTATTGATAAATATTCCAGTACCTGGAGAAAGCAACATAAGATTACTCTTAAAACACAAATATGCATCCTCTTATGTATAGTCACACCTTATCTGAACAGCTCAACACTCTGAACACAACTTGAAAATATTCTCTGAAACAAGTAATTTATTTCACATTTTTCATCATTACTCAAGATGCAAAGAGAAATATAAAACTGCCATTCCATGTCTGACACACTGGGAAGCTGTCACCCCAGAAAATTACACACACTTCTTAAAGCTCCTCTGCATTAAAAACGGGAAAAGGAGCTTATTAAAGCAGCAATTAGAGGAGCAGTTAAAAGAACATATGAAATAGACTGATGGTGGGGATTTTGCAGCAGAAATGATCAACAGATGCACCTGTCAGGCTAGAATGCAAATGGCCTAAAAGGAGAAAGGTGCTGGCCAAAGAAAAAAGGAAGAGTGGATGTCTCATCCAAGGATGCCCTTGCAGAACTGACAATCTGTATTCTACTCCCCTCAATGTTTTTTTTTCCTGAAGAGTCTGCTGGTAAGAGCTAAATCATTTTCTTAACACATGTAGAAGTTGAAAAATTTTCTTTACAGAAAAGCAATTTAAGAACAAGATGCTGACAGACATTAGAACATAAGCTTGTTAAATCAAGGGAAAAAAAAACGAAACCCATATTACATGATTCTCTACATTCCTGTTTTTCAACTCCAGGACCAAGGAAAAACTCGAGACACTAGAAGTACCATCAGCAAAATGTCAGCAAGCTCCACAGCACAATCCAAGCGGTTTTGGAGAAAAATAGTGGCTGTGCAAAAATCCTCACTGTGCATGGATCAACTCATACGTGGGTATACACTCATGTTTTGACACAAGGTGGTTCTCAGCATTAGTTCAGTTACATGAACAGACACAGAATATGTCTCCCAGCAGAGGACCCTGCAAGTCTTAATAAAAAGACAAGTCCTTAAGGTCAGATTTTAGCTTATAGAAGCTTTATCATTTGATTGTCTCCCCTAACAACACAAATTTCCAGCTACTTACACCAAAGAGGAAAGTCTGAGTAAAACAGCTAAAAACTTCATGCACTTACGGCCTGAAAGAAATTGTAAAATCTGCTCCAGTGACTCCAAGAGGGAGCATTTGGTCTGCCATGTAATTTGGGCCTCTGCAAACAGATCAAAGATGTAGCTGCAATTTACAAAGAAAAAGCAGAAATGGGTAAACACTGTAAAGAATCAAACAGGCACAAATAATGTTACTCTTTCAGAACAACAATTTCACCATCAAGTAGCAAAACATGTTTCTGTGTCCATGAGAATGAAAAATTTCCAATAATAAAATTAAGTACTTGCTTATAAATACAGTACACAATACTGCCAAGACAGAAAGCACGCAGACCACTTCATTCTCTTTTTCCATCATTCCTCTCCAACATACAATCCATTACTAATTTAGAAGCAGATTGGCATGCAATTTCTATGATTTTTTTTTTTACCACGTACAACAGGCACTAGTTTAGAAATGGGCTTCCAGAGCTCAGAGGTACCTCAGACACATCACTGCAGCATGGGTACCTCTGCTTAAATCATGATACAAAATTGAAAGAAGCACAGTGAGGAGCTTCTTCCAGCTCAGGAAACCCAAGCAGAGGATTTTCCACTATGGAAACACTAAAAAAAAATGGGAGTTCCTCCAAAAATAATGATTATTACAGATATGGGATTTAAGGAAAACCAAAACCTTGAATAAATACTATTCCCAGAAACTAGAACAGAGCTATAACCCCAACAGCTGACCCAGCTCCAATTTGCTGTACTTTTAAACATTTAAGCACATTAATGAGAAGAAATTTACCTTCCCTCTTTGGTGACTCCACTACCATTTGCTGGCAGCTCCACTGCATCAATAGCACTTTCAAGCTGAAGAAGAATTTCTTTAGGAAAATTAAGATGAAATAAGTTAGAGTGCACAGAAAGTCATGTTTGGGACACACCTAAGTCACTTTTTCAAATGTACTTTATTACAAAGGCTGTTACAAAAGAGAGCAGCCCAGCTGTTCTCTCAACTCTGTAAACAAACCCAAATGATCAAAGCAAATTTCCTGGATATCAACTTAAAATATTCAGATTCAACTCTGAGAACTTAAATGACCTCAACTCCTAGATGAACCAGAAGTCAACAGCTAATTGTTAAACTCTTCTTCACAGACAAGGAAAGTTGTTCTTGGAAATGTTTGTATACATGAGATGTCTCAAGCTATTGCTGTTAACTTCAGGTTCTAACAGCAGAATCATGCAATGCATGCAATTCCAGCACACTGACAAGATCAGAAAACATGGGAACATCTAACAAAGAAGGAAAAGACACATTAATCTGCCAAATCTCTCTTCTTGGGAAAAAACTAACTAAACATTCCAAAAAGTTATTGGGACAAGCCAAACAACTTAAGCCTCTATGAATGTCCCAGTTATAAGTAATGTATATGGCAATGCTACATGAGCTTGATTTATAATTGCTGACCTTTTGAAACTGTTTCAACAATTTTTAACAACACAAAAAATAAACTTACTCTTGATCTTTGCTATATCTTCCAGTTCCATGTTCAGTCCTGTTGAAAAAAAGTAAAGATTTCCAGTTATCTCATACCTGTTTAATTCCCAGTTTTTTTATGCCTTTCCAGAAATTATGGCTATGAAGGTTAGAATTGTGTACATGGAAACATATTTTTTGTGTCCCCCTCATTGTTCTCTTTCATAACTCTCATGCCACATTGGTTTGATCAAACTTCCAGTGTCTGGCAACAATTACTAATTAACAATAATTTATTTACTAACGAGAGTGTACATTTCCCAGAAACTTTCTCTAAAAGTTGTTTTTCCAGTTCTTGGTGGTGGCACTTTATGATCCCAGAGAAACAGTGATGTGCCACTGTCAACACACCTGAAGTGGCCAACTCCATGTTGAATTCAGCATTGATTTCATTCTGTTGAACCACTTTGGCTTGTTCCTCCAGGACAACATTTATGGCATCCACTGCTGAGGCCAAATCATAGGGAGTCAAGTCAAAAGAAGAGGACTCCTCACACAACTTCTCCTAAAACATAAGGAATGGAAGAATTATTCTGACCACTCTGTGTGCTGTTTGTTCAGGCAGTTTCAGACATGAAGAAGTGCAGACAATCAGGTTTGATTTCATTTTTGATCTCCAGCTCAGGCTGGAGGATATTTTATAAACACCTGAAGACTTTGACTATTAGTAAGCATCATTCTTTATGAAATGTAGAACAGATTTTGCCTCTTCCACATTATCAGCATTCTAGAGAGTTCAGACAGTAATTCTGATGCTCAAGCAGGAAATTTTTTTGCTTAGAGAATCGGTTTGTTCTTCAAAAAAGCTATTTCTATAATTTCTATTTAAAAAGTAGTAATGGTTTAAACACTCAGGATTAGTAAGCATGACAAAACTTCCTCTGACTTTGAAAATTAAATAACATATTGCTTTGCCAGAAAATTTCATTCACAAAAAGAATCATTTTCCCTGAGGAATGAAAATAAATAATAAGGCCTAACTTACACAAAAATTTGACTGTAATAGTTATGAACAAATAAGTTATAAAGAAAAAAAAAAAAGCTGAGCAAGCTGCATGCGTAAACAATCTAATCAGAAAGAAATTAATTTTATTTCAGGGTAATCACTGAATTTCCACATATTAACCTGGAAGAGACAGCACCATCAGATAGCTATTGCAAAACAAGAAGCTGTTCTGGCTAATTTCTGTATGCAGGCATCTATTAGTACTACTTGCACACTACAAAGGGAAAAACTAATCCAAACCAAACAACTCAGACAGGATTTCCACACATTTTTTTCAATGGAAAGAGAGATGTTCTGATGAAAGTAGCAAATCCTGGATGCAGCTATGCAAGTCTCTCCAGTGGAGCAGAGCAGACATGGGTGGCTGTTTACTGAAAGGACACCAGGCACTCAGACAACAAACCACAGCTGTTCAGCAGAAATCCCACTGGGAGAATGTGGCTTTGTGTGGCAGAGAAAGGGACATATTTCAGATGTTCCTTTGCATTTCATCATTTAGGATAAGAGCTGCAGTTTCAAGCCAGCTAAAAGGAAGAGCTCATAAGGCACCATTATTTCTTTTTTTCTTGTTTTCCTCTACAAGGGAGGACTTGGAAATATTACGAGTTCTGTTTGCCATCTACTGCACTTGGGAGAGCTGATGCAGCTGAGCTTCAAGAATGGGTCTTTCATGACTTCTTACACAGTGTTTTCTTAGAAGTCTCCAAGAAAAGCAGCACCTCAAATCTAAAGATGTGCCCTTTAGAAAGAAACCATCACCTTGTAAAAAAATCAGCAGTGTCAAAGGACTGCTAATTAAACTACAAAAACTAAACTGTCACAGAAACAAGAAATGTTCATGATAATGAATATTAGCAACATACATCTGAGTAGAGATTTCACAGGCTGTTTGTAATAGGACAGGGTCTGTTTCACTCTTTGGATGCAGATTGAAAAATGGTAACAGACCAGAACAACTCACCACATTGTGAGCTTCATCAAGTATCACCACAGTCCCTTTCAGGTCCAAGTTGTGTGATTTCCTGCTCTAAAGACAAAATCAGAACAAGGAAATGGACAAAAAGGCCACTGAGAAATACGGATTTGATTGGCTGATAAGGCGGATTATGAGATACTTTTAAGTTTTCATGTATTTTGAAGCTGGGTTGGTTTTTTCCTTGAGAAAACAGCAAGTAATGGCTGTGGCTGCCCACTACAGAAACTACAGAATTACTTCCTCTGGAAATGAAGGTGCTAAAATGTATCACATAAATGTTTACAGAGGTTACAATCTGTAATAAATTTTAAAAAACCCAGGTGTGCCATATTTGGATTAGTTTAACTAATTTGAGAAAGTTTGACTATTAATTTGAGTAACTTTGAGTCCTTTTTGGCAACAGAGGTCTGGGAGAAGTGGGGTGTAAAGCCTTGTATTTACAATTTCGTGTTGTTTTAGCAAGTGGATATTCTGGAAACACCCCCTCCAGTACCACATCACTTCATTTCACAATGCTTCTATGTTTATGAGGCTTAGGGGATTTTTTAAGTTTATTTTTTAATTTATTAAACTTTTGGTCTTCCTGCAGCAGTGGAGTGCAATCCCATTTTTACTGTAAGTCATGAATTACTCCAAGTTGCATGAAGATGTCATCACATTTGTTTCCTCAGCAGAGTCTTCAAAGGTTTCATTTTCTATTCATGAAATACAGACAGCTTATTACAACTGTTCGTATACAAAGCTAGAAATTATTTCCAAGGGATATGCCCATTCTCTACTGAAAGCTTCCTTATTTTGAAAATCATGCAGCAGCTGCAGAAAAAGCCTCAGGTTCCATGCAAAAATACTGCAAAGTGTGTGACTGAAGATTAGTGTCCAGGCGGTGAACATCACCTAAAAATGGCACCACATTCTGCAAAGCTAATTCTACAAATATAGAAAAATCTCTAACAATTTTTTTTTTTAATAATGGGAAAGAATTTACAGAGAAAACTCCCAAATGGCATCTTCTATGGTCCTGAACTTGAACTGGGGTTTGGTCAGTTTAGAATGGTACATAATGCATTCACTTGCTAGGCATCACTCTTCACTGTTTAGCCACTAAAAGCCAACATAAGACAAACAGAAGAACAATTGTATTTAAAAGCAAAGTTACACGTTACCTTTGAGTCTAGCAAATAGTTGTAAGGCATAAAAACAATGTCTGCTTGCTGCTTCAGACTTCGAGAGAGATAATAAGGACAAGCTCTGTTTAAAGAAAAAACAAACAGTACAGACTATAATGCTTGCAGAAATATTAAGAGAGCATTCAACATTCATGCACTGTGATACACAAATGGATTAATAAAAGTGAACAGAGAAACAATTTTCATTATTTTCAAAGTCAGGGGAAGGAAGGTCAGAATGGATCACTCACCTGTGCTTGTTTCCATTTTTAACCAAGTCTTCAATATCCATGATTGAATCAATCAGTTCTTTCTCTGTACTCTTTTCTGTAAAAGATTACATTAAAACCACCAGCTTAGGTGAAGGCATCACACAAAGATTTGTTGTCACCCTGAGCATCAAACTTATTCACTAATATTTCACTCTTGAAAGCCAGTAACAGAGAAAAACATACACTGGTGGATTCTGCCAACTCTTCCAAACCTCTCCACCTGCCTAGCAAATCCCTCCCTCTCCAAAAAACAGGGCTTTGTTTCCAGGGGAAGTTAAGGTGAGCCCCACTCACCTTCCACATTGTTATAGAAATGACAAGCACGAGCCATCACTTTCATTCGGCACATGTAGATCTGTAAAACAGAGCCTGTTTCAGCCCAGAGCAGCACAGCTTGTCAGGCACTGAAAGCAGCTCAAGGAGTGAAATCAGTTCCAACACCAGCTAATGAATAAATGCTAATCACAGCTCTTCAGCTTTAAAATCACATGTCCTGCTCACCTTGCAAGTCAGGCTCATTTTTTGCAGCACACAACAATCACATGTTCAGAGAAAAATACATCATATTTCACCATTAATACTTTTCAAAACAGTAATCTTTGATATTGTAAAAATAACAGCTAAATCAATAACTGTAGCAACATTTTCAAATTATTATTGCTCTTGTCAAACACGTAAATAGCAGATCAGAAAGTAAACGACAAATTATTAGCTGTCACGTTCTACATAGTAACATCATTCTCTAGATAGAAAATGTCACCAAAGACTCAGAATTACATTTTGCACTCACAAAACTAGAAACTAAACATTCCTAAAAACACATTTACAACTACTTGTTTCCCTGCAGCCTCTTGTAGTTAAACAATGCCAGAGTGAAGAATGGCACAGAAATGACACAAAAGCCTCCATGTTCTCCCTGAACATCCTCTCCAGGCTCTGATCTCACCTGCATGTGGTTCCCCTCCTGTCGCTTCACTTCAGGATTGATGCAGAGCTGCTCCCTGGATCCCAGCACACAAATCTTTGGCCTGGATACACAAAACTGACATTAAAAATAAGGCAAGAAAGAACAGAGTTTTACATGCTTAGATTCAGTATACCAAAAGTGAAAGATTCGGAAGAAAGAGATGAGCCCAAAACAAGGGGCAGAGCCAGAACAAGTCAATTAACCTGTCTGTAACTGCTGGGTGTTATTGGACTTTGAGGCACTGCATCTCTGCTGGCAGCAGTGGGTGCTAATAAGCAGCAGCAGCTCACAGCAAGAAGTCACAAGCAGCAATTTACACTATCCACCACAAAATCTGGGTTCTGTTATCACAGCTCAGCCCAGACAGCTGGGGCCTGTCATCCATTACAAGCTTTGCCCAGCTGGTTGTGATGGTCAGAGCAAGGTTAGGACAGAACTGATTCACTACAAACATTCACCATGGTTTAGGATTTTTTGCTTATTCCGAAGTTGTATCTTTTCAATAACTACATAAACAAATAACTATTCCTGTCCAAAGAGCTCAGCTGAAAACTATGACAGGCACTGGTATAAGAAAACCACCAAGTTCCTTATAGATTTACATCAGCCTGAGGAGTTCAACTTGGTAATGGGTTCCTACTACCATAAAAATGCCCTCAGAAAAATATAAAGAGGGAAAATTAAAAAAGGTAATTTTATAAGTTAATGTGTCAAGTAAAAAGCCAAAACCAGACTAAATTCAGAAAATTCTATGACTGAAGAAGGGAAAAGAAGTTGTGAAGTATTAAAATAAACCAAATCCATCAACGAAGAAAACCAGGTTCTAAACATGCACATTAAAGGAACTACATTTCTCTGGATAACATCTTTTATGCATTCATCCACAGAAGTTCAAACAATAACTACACCAGAGGGGTTTCTCTACCCTTTCTTTGAATAAGGACACTACCCTAAACCATACTCACCTGTACACTGTGTTCTTTAGCTCATTAATGACCTGTGTAAGCTGGGAGTGAGTCCTGGAGGCATAAATTATTTTTGGAATGTCAGTGTAATAAGCTGCCAAATAGAAGAGAAAAAAAGCAGAAAGACATTATAAGCATACAAAGGAGAACTAGGGATATTCTTAGCCTCCTTCCCCAGCTGGTACTATGGTAACAGTTTGCCTTGCAGAGACAGCAGGAAATGCTGTCATCTAACTATTCACATACCTAAAATGAGCTAAACGAGTTTCTAAGAAACTAAAGAACTAAATGAGCTCCAAGAAAAATTCAAACTACATAGAACACCTTGAAAATTTATAAAATGGTGAAACTGTGCTTCAGTTGCTCAGCAATAGCTCTGTAATTTTTACAATTGATATTTATTATAAAAGATAGATAAAAGCACATGTTGACTAACATCCCTGAGTGCAGGGGTGGTGGTACTCACTTGGGACATCTCCATCTGTGGCAGCAGTGCCCCAGGAGGACACAGGTCTGTCAGGAAAGAGCTCCACCCCATTCATGCGCTGCGCAATTTTCCGGGCTGAGATGGTGTCCTTGAAGTGCTCCCGCCAGGCCAGGGTGGAACACAGCAGGCAGAGGGTCTTCCCTGTGCCTGTGGGGCTCTCCAAAATGCCATTTACCTTCTTTGTTGGAGAGAAATAAAAGGGATTTATGGATTCAGTAGACAGGTCTTAGTGCAGTATTGAATGTCCTATGACAAGAAGCAAACACCTGCTGGCAGCCCCACCAAGGAACACCCACCCACACACGAGGTCTAATCAACCTTTAGGACTCTCCAATTAATTTAATGAGGCTCAATCAAAAGCTCAGAGCCTGCCATCACATTTATTTAGAACAGGAATTCAATTCTCCATTCTTAGAGCAATTGGAGTGTGTCCCACTGCAGCATAAAATACACAGAAATATGAGAAGTTACTGAAAAACCAGCCCAGAAAGCGGCTCCCAGATAACAGAGTGCTGGTTTCCTTTAGGATTAAGGTTTTATCCCATGTCACTGTAGGCAGAGAACTTTGTCAGCACTTGGAACACCTATGGGATGTTACAATTTTTAAGTGTGTGGCAATACTAAAAATTGGAAAAAAGCAGCAACTGAGCTCAAGTGTATGAAAGGAATTTATATCATGAGTTCACAACACTTTGAGTTCAATGAGAGGAGGCACCAAGCAGATATTGTGATACAGAGCAATGTAGAGCCAGGTGGAAAGCCAAAGTTTCCACAATAAGCTTGTTTGGTCCCTCAGGAGAATAGGGAGCATGAAAATGTGTCCAGAAAAAAAAGATAACTACTGTGAAAAAAAAAAATATTTTGACATTCATTCAGAAAAATTATCCTCTGACACAGCAAATGGAATATTATACAATTAGTCCAAATATTAACAAGACAAGACCAAATTCCTCCTATGAGGAAAGGCTGAAACAATTTGGATTGTTCAGCCTAGAGAACAGAAGACTCCAAGGTGACCTAACTGGGGACTTTTCACGAGGACCTGTAGTAACAGAACAAGGAAGAATCAACTCCTATTGCCAGAGAGTAGCTTTATATTGGAGATTAGAAAGAAATTCTTCCCCTGTGAGGGTGGTGAGGCCCTGGCACAGAGTGCCCAGAGAATCTGTGGCTGCTCCATCCTTCGAAGCGCTCAAGGCCAGGTTGGACAGGGTATGGAGCAACCTGGGATAGTGGAAGGTGTCCCTGCCCACGGGAGGGGGTGGAACAAGATGAGCTTTAATGTCCCTACCAACCCAAACCACTCATGATTCTGTCATCAGACCCAGCCAGCCAAGGACAAACTGCATGAATACCAGCACTACTTTCTCAGCCTTTCTTCCTTTTCCCAATTTAAACAGAAACATCCCATCCATATTTCTACTGATTGTCACCTGTCAGCTACAATTTTAATTACCACAGAGTAAAATAAAAATACAAGTAAAAGGTCAGAGAAGATTTGGAAAGGCAGCATACAAAGCACATAAGGAAAATTGAATTGTGACAACCTCTTCTTAGAGAAATCATTTCGTACAGTTAGAAATTACACACAGTTGGATACTCACACACCTTTTGCAGGCATTCCAGCACCTTGGCCATGTAGGCTTCCTGGCATGGGTAGGGCTGGAAGGGGAAATCCACTGTGATCCCATTCAGAGTGATCTTGGGCATGGTTCCCTCCTTGAGGTGCCTGCAAGGAAGGGCAGACCGTGATGACCCTGCTGTCATGGTGATATCACACCATGATAGGGCTGGAAGAGACCTGGAAGTTCACCTCATTCAGCCCACATAGACCAGGTTGCTCCAAGCCCCATCCAGCCTGGCCTTGGACACTTCCAGGGATGGGGCAACCACAGCTGCTCTGGACAACTTGAGCCAGGGCCTCCCCACCCTCACAGGGATGAATTTCTCCCCAGTATCGCATCTAACCCTGCCCTCTTTCAGGCTGAAGCCATTTCCCTTTGTCCTGTCACTCCAGGCCCTTGTCAATAGGCTCCCTCCATCTTTCTTGTCGGTCCCTTCAGCAACTGGAAGGAGCAATTAGGTCACCCCGCTTCGGGCCGCGCCGGTACCAGAGGCTCTACAGGGGACTCACGGGCACTCGGGGCCGGGTCCCGTTCCCGTACTCCCGGTGTGCACCACCCGCTTCGGCCTGGAGCGTTCCCGTGTCCCCGTGGTCCCAGATCCCTGTGCTCCAGTGTTCCCGTGTCCCCGCGTCCCCACCGGTTCCAGATCCCTCTGCTCCAGGGTTCCCGTGTCCCCACCGGTCCCAGATCCCCGTGCTCCAGGGTTCCCGTGTCCCCACCGGTCCCAGATCCCCGCGCTACAGGGTTCCCGTGTCCCCACTGGTCCCAGATCTCTGTGCTCCAGGGCTCCCGTGTTCCCAGCGGTTCCAGATCCCTGTGCTCCAGGGCTCCCGTGTCCCCACCGGTCCCAGATCCCTGTGCCCCAGGGTTCCCGTGTTCCCAGCGGTTCCAGATCCCTGTGCTCCAGGGCTCCCGTGTTCCCAGCGGTTCCAGATCCCTGTGCTCCAGGGTTCCCGTGTTCCCAGCGGTTCCGTACCCCCCGCGGCGCCGTTCGGAATCCCCGCGCCGCTGTCACGTGCCCGCACCAACAGGTTCGGGCGTCACTTCCGGCGCGCGTTCTCGCGAGAGCGGCGGCGTTACCCTGGTAACGGGCCGGGGAGGCGGCGGCCATGGCCGCCCCGGGACGGGGTGTCGGGGAGCGAGCGGGGCTGCTGGTGTTTCATGAGGGGCCCTGGGCAGGAGCGGCGCAAGCCCGGTGCGGTTTGAGCGCTGCCGGGTCTGAGGGAAGCGGATTCTGCTCCCCAGACAGGCCCTGGGCGGTTCAACCGGAGGGTTCCGCAGCCGCCTCCCGCGGAGCTTCGGCCCCGAAGAGGCGGAGTATCGACTGTTCGCTCGCAAAAAGCTGCATTTTCAAAGCTTCCCAGCCCTGTCGGGGCCCCCCTTTCCAGGGCTGCCCAGGACTGGCGTTTCCCCCCTTTTGTACGGCTCAGGAGCGTGTGATAAGCGATGCCTTTGGCCAGAATTGTGTGCAGGGCCCTGCTGTGCTTTGTGCTGGGGTGGCCACCCTTGGGCGGTGCTGCACGCAGGAGAGGGCAGAGCACGGCAGGATTCTTTGTGAAGCCCTCAGCGTTTGAGGTGGGAGGGTTCTGTGGTTTCATGTTGAGCCTCGTAGCTCCTGCGTTAGGAACGGTAATGAATTCTGACGGGTCTCTTTTGTTAGGGGTGAATGTGCTGCGGCTTTGTTCCCGGCTTTTCTTCAGCACGGTGCTCCCACCCTTCAGTCCCTGCTAGTGTATACAGGCACATTCAGGAACGGCTTTGTCGGCGTTCCAGGTGCTCAGACCGTGTGATTGTGGTGAACTGCTCTGGATTGATGGATTATCCAGTTTTGTAAGAATCTGGTTTTAATAAATGCATAGGCATGGTTACTTTTATCCCCGCATTTTGTAAAACGATGTTTTATGCAGCTATATGAGAGAGAAGGCAGGAAGAAAATACTTTGTACTCATCTCTGTGGTTTATTGCTGTATCTCATGCTCTCACTGCATAGAGGTAGAACAGGATGTGGCTTTTTTTTTATTGTAGCTTTAAAATACTTTACTCCTGGCCTGCTGCACAACTTGTTTGTGGGTAGAACAGTTCTAATATTAAAAGAATAGACCTTAAACTATATGTTTCACCTTAAACTGTAAGTTAAACATTGTGTAATCTGTTCTGTTCCCAAACTCGTGGTACCTCCTGTGTTGTCATATTGGGTCAGGGGAGCTCATGGGTATTGCTGTTTTGATTGCCAGCCTTTAAATTGCTTCAGCTGAACTTCCTGGATCATAAACTGTCTTTAATTGCAGGGAATGGGCTGGAGAACACTCAGTTATTCCTGTGGATCTTCATGTGCTCCACACAAAATTTAACAGCTGGTTTTGCTCATGCTTCTGACTGTGAACTCTTTAATGTGATACCAGCCACGCACGATTAAGCTGCAAAAGAAATTAGTTTGTAAAGATTGTGAGATGAGAGTGTGGGCTAACCTTAGGGGAGAAAAAATATTTAGAACTCCTCATAAATACATGGAATACCCTGTTGTTATTTCCTGTAAATATATCTTTCCTACATGGAAGAAGTACATCAATAGTGCATCAAAGGAGATGATTTTGCCTTATTTCAGTGCTGCTGATAGAAGCAGTGTCACCTGCTGAGAGAGGGGAGCTGGAAGGTGGCCAGCCCGAGGCAGGAGTGGGCTGTGAGTCAGCAGGTGCCCGTGTCCAACAGCAAACATGAGTCAGCTCTTGGAGGCTGCTCCTCTGCACCAGTGACCTCACCTGACCAGAGCTGCAGGCTGCCTTCAGCATTGCTGGCCTTCTAAAAACAGAACAGAGGAAATGGGTTGTAAGTTTAGAGAGAAAAATATATTCCTTTTTGTGGAGGTTTAGTGAAGCTTCAGCATCTGTTGGGATAAAGACATGATAAATAAAGGTGTTGGTCTCACACTGGGTTGTCATTGTGGTGTTTGTCTGTCTAGGATAAACCCTGAGTTTACAAAGCCAGAGTTCAGAGAGGGAGAGATTTCAGAACTCTGTCCAAGCAGCACAGAGAGTTGTGTGACAGCCTCTCACTGCCTGTCCCTGCCAGCCCAGCCAGGAGGAACCAGTCCCTCTCCACTTCTCACTCATTCTGGGTTTTAAGATCTTGGATAAACTATTTTTCATAAAAAAAAAAAAAAAAAAAAAAACAAACACCAAAAAACATAAATCCAATGTACAAAATAAAAACTTTATGAAAGATGATCCTTAACCTCTATGAGGAAGTGGCTGAACCACACCAGAGACCCCAGCCAGGGGAACACTGGTGCTGTGCAGAAGTGCAAAGTGAATAATGGCCATGTTTGTTCAGAGGCTGCCCAGGCAGGATCTCCCTTCCCAGATGAGATCCAGATGCTGTCAGAGGAGCAGGAATCTTCAGGAGTGGGACAAAAGAGCCATGAGGGCCAGCTGTGAAACTCCTGTGATTGGCATAAAGGTTATTTTCCCCTTTTCAGATAGGGGAGGGTTGAGTTGCCATTCTGAGTTGTATTTCTGCGTCTTTTGTTTGTTCCCCAAATTATTTGATTTCTTTTAATCCTGATAGTCCAGAGCCTTTCAGTCTCTCTTGGGAAACAACAACACAGCTTTCCACCTTGACTCTCCAAATCCTTTGCTCCCCATTTCTCACACGGTTTATTCCAGTGGGACACATGGCCATGGCACCTTGAAAGCATTCCACACCCCTTTTCTCAATAAAATGAGTAAAATGTGTGCTGGATTGATGCCAAAAGATCCAGAATGCTGCAAGAGGTAGCCAGACCCTCTTGGGACTGCTGGGAATATCAAAGCCAGAGTTCATCCTGAACAGAAGGGGGAAATCATTCCAGCAGTCAGGTGCCTGGGATGGCTGCCTTCCTTTGATCATGGCAAAGGTGTTTTTGACACACACACAAAATAACCTGTCAAGTCCTGGAGATTAAATCCAAAGAGAAAGTAGACAGTGTTGGAACTACAAAACAAGGCTTGGACAGAACAGGGAGAAGTTAAGGGTCATGAAAAAAACTCCTGTTACAATGTGGATAGTGTTTTCATTTTATTCTGAGTTAGACATTTTCTCTGTTTTTCTTTTCTTCCATGACAGTGCTAGAATAGGACATGGGGAGATTGGGAGGAAAATTAGGAAAAAAGAAAAATCTCTGTGTTTCTAAGTGAATTTAGTAGGCAGTGTCTCTGGCTTCTGCCCCTGAGCAAGCCAGAGCACTGGCAGGTATTCCAACAACCTGTGGTTCTCTGCAGCAGCTGGAATTGTTTGGGAGTGTCTGCATTGCAGCGTGCCAGGAGATGTGTGGGTTTGGGAGGATTCCTTGCTGCCTCCCAAGTGTGTGCTCTAAAAGCACAGAAGCATTGGCCCCTGGCAATAGCCACAAATGGAAATTATAGAAATTACAGAAAACAGACAGAAAATTATAAGCAAAGAGGTCCTGGTGCCTAGGGTGGGGGAGAAACCCAGAGAATTCTCACTGAAATCAAAAGGCTCCATTCTGCTTTCTCCTCTACTTTTACGGCAGTTTCCTCCCCAAACTGCAGCTCCTCTAGTGCCTCAGTGCTGGTGCAAAAAAAAAAAAAAACAACAAAAAAACCCAAAACTAATCCCACGGCTAAAAACCTGCTGGAATCCCTCCTCCATTTGCTGTTTGCCTAAAGCTGCTGCAAGGTTTGGGGTTTGGGTTTCACAAACCCAGTCGAGCCAGACCCCTGACCTGGCCCTGCAGGTGAGGCTGCCTTGGAATGGCTGGTTTATAAAAAATTTAAAAAAAAAAAATCAATTCTTTTGCATAACTTTGCTTTCAGCAAGGGAAAAAACAGTTTAGTCCATCTCGAGCAGACAAGAAAGGGAGGAAGAGGAGGAAAAAATCCTCTTTTGCCAGCGCTCGGCTGGGTGTGTCTCGCCCCCCCCGCCGTGGGGCTGTGTTCCTGGCAGGCAGGCTTGCCTGGGAGGGATCTGCCGTCAAAGCCACCCAGGAAAGGAGGCCTGATATGCTCATTAATATTCTGAACTAGTGACCCTTCTTTTTCTTTCCACCCCTCGCCTTTCTCTGGGCGCTCCAGCCTCTCCCCGCCGCGGATGGCTGCAGCCCCCTCCAGCTGAGTCAGTCCTCCCTCCCCGCAGCATTGCAGCACCTCCGCAGCTCCTGCGCTCCCTCCTGCTCCTGCAGCACCGCTCCGCTCCCGCCGCAGCATGGCCAGCACCGTCTCAGGTAGGACAGGCGGCTTCTCGGGGGCTTGACATCAATGCTTTTCTAAAACCATCGAGTTTTAGATATTTTTATTATTATTATTATTCTGATGGTTTTGTTGATTTTTTTTTTTCTCCCGTGGGTTTCGGGGGAGTTCTGTGCTGAGGAGGCAGCTGGTATGGCAGCATTGTTCCCCTTCCTCCCCCATACACACACCCCTCTGATGCAAGATAGCAGGTGGGCTTTTTATTTTAATATGAATACACGTGTGATAAACTTGCCAATTTAAAGTATTGCTACCATATCATTGTGCCATTAGAAAATGCTGCTACGTGCCAATTAAATATTATTTTTGTAACATCATAGAGCTTTTTTTTTCCCTAAGAAAAAAAATTGCACGTGGTGCAGCTGGATGTCAGGAAATCAGAAATTACATTTTGTTTTGTGAAGATCATGTGTTGCCTAAATGGGTAATGGAGAGGAAGACATAGGCAAGAGTCAGTAATGCCCTAAAAAAACCCCCAAAGCCAACCAGAAGATGGGGTTTTGTGTATTCTCCGGGCTTCCCAGCCCCAGATTTCTTGCACAGCTCTCATTTCTTGGCTCGAAGATGCTACAGGGGAGCGGTCCTCTGATGGCGTTGGGTGAAATGAGATGCTGCAAGGGAAGACCTTGCTCCCTCCTGCAGCAGTACCGGGAGTCACAGTGCGGCTGCCCGGGAGCCTGCTCGGGTTTCGCTTCAGGATGCCCGAGGATGCTGTGCTGCTTCGGTCCTAAAGCTTCCTAAAGACCCGTCTTGCTCCCTTTGATTGGGAAGGAGGGATTCAAGTGGCTGAAACTGGGAGTGTGGGTGAAGGTGAAGAAAATCTTGAAATGGTACAATGAACAGTGGGTGGGTTTAGAGGGTCTTTTTCTTTTAGAAAACCGATTTTTTTCTTGGAATGACTCTGAATTCTGCAGCCCACAAAGAGGGGCTTGGGAGGGGGAAGCGAGATCCTGGAGGGCTGAACAGGATCGACAGACAAAAAGGAAGAGCAGGCAGTGCTTTGTGCCCCCCCCAGGCAGGGAACCAGCCCGCAGGAGACCAGGCAACACTTCTTGCTTCTTTCACTGCCCTTTGCCGAGATTTCCTGATGTGCATTTTATATTCCTTTCTCCTTTTAAAAGACCAGTAGATGCAGGGTGAAGAAGGACAGCGAGAAGGAGGGGTGTGTATGTGGGGGGAGTATAAGGGCGCAGCTGATCCAGAGTGGGCTTTGCATGCAATTAAGGACATAAAGCAGCATTGTAAAAATGTGTTTATGACAGAAAACCTCCAACTATTGTATATATTCCTGCGAGTATGCCTGTCTCAATGAATGTCTGCAGCCGTGCACTCCTGGGAGGTGCCACCCATCTCCTGCCTTCCCTACCGAGCAGGATTGGACCTCGTTTGCAGAGTGGGGGTGGGAGGGAAAGCTCAGACTTACCAGCCCTCTAAACCAAGGTTGCATCGAACTTGAGATGGACGAGGTGGTGGATGAAACACACGTAGGCAGAACATGCGATTTCCAGTTGGTGCATTCTCACCCTCCCAACCCACTGCATGCCCATAGCACATTTCGTCCTCCCAAAGAGGCAGTTTTACTGTCAAAGAGACTTAAGATCATGAAGAAGCGTGAAATGGGGCTTCCTTGTGACTCAGATGGAGCAGAGAAGCAATTTCAAGGAGTAGGAAGTAATGGGAAGCAGTGCTGTGGCAGGAGGGAAGAGAATAGGGCGCTGTGTGCCAAGGGAGGGTCGGGGCTGAGCCTCGCCCAGCTGCCTTTGCAGGAGCAGCTCCCCTTCTCCCCATCGCCTACAGCTCGTACAGCAGCATGGAGAGCAGCCTGGAAAGGCAGGAGAAAAAGAATTGGGAATCCTTCAGTTAAGGAATGAGTCTTGTTTGCTTTCTTCGTTCTTTCCGTCTTTATTCTCAGCATCGTGCTGAGGGGAGGGCAGCTGCAGTCGTCTGCGGCTGATGCCCGGGGGCTTATCCCCCTCGGGAAGATTTGCTCGGTTTGTTTAAACAAACAACCAAATCCTTGGGATGAAAAGAAACAGGGCTCGCTCCCCCGAGCCTGGCTGGGCTCTCTCTTTTCTCCCTGTCACCTGAGGCGTTTTCTCCTGGCGCCGGGGGCTGTTTTGGGTGCAGGAGCCGCGGGATGGGCGGCACATGCTCAGTGCCGGCTCAGCTGCGGTGCCGGCCGTGCTGCCGGGCAGCCCTTGCAGGGGCAGAGCCCTCGCACCTCCTCCCCTTGTGCAGCAGCATCTGCACAGGGCTTTGTGCTTCTGTGCCCCGCGGGCCGGCCGCCTGGCTGGGCTCTGCAGGGCTACGGAGCTCCCTCCACAGTTTGTAGCATCTGGGTTGAGTAAAGAGACCTGAGATTATGAAATGATGCGGAAGGTGACATCCCCACCGGCTTTCTCCAACGCTGGCGTGTCTGAGAAGGTGGAGCCAAGAGGAAACACCAGGTTATCATTCCTGGCCTCATGACTGGGCATGGTAAATGGGCCTTGGCAGATCCCAAGGTTTCCCTGTCCTGCACTGAAATGTGAGAGCTGAGGGATTTCATGTAGCTCTGGGTTATCCCCCTGATCCCTTTTTTGGGTGCCATTGAAGGACACCATATGGGGTTGCCCTGTCCTGCCATTCCTACTGCCCACGCTGGAGAATCAGAGTCCTTTCTATCAAGCTCTCCCTCTCTCTCTGTGTTCTCAAAAATGACTATTGTCTTTTTCTTTGGCTGTTGAAGAAGTCTATGTGGCCTTAAAAATTATGGCTCTTTTATTGGGAATTCAGTTTTACATGCTAAAAGAGCCTATTATTGTAGTCATTTATATATTTTTTTTCACCAGTGTATCCAAACAAGGGTTCTAAATAATTAGCAAATACTTGTTCTTTCTAAAATACAAATAACATCTTGTTTAATGGCACCATGTAGACTCTGGGAAAATGCTTTAGATATCTCAAAGGAGCCCTTTTTTGGAATCTGTCATTGTTGGTTCAGATCTGGTGAAGACACTGTTTTATCAGACAAACACATTTTCCTTCTTTTGAGTAAAAGCTGAGATTTAGTGGTCTGATGTGGCAACAAGAAGGCTGCAGATAAGCCCATTGTGACAGCAGAGGGGTGAATGGGGCCAATGATTCTTCATGACAATCCTTGGAGGGACCTGAAGCTCACTCAGACTTCTATATCCCTAAATTAACTGGAAAAACGTGCCTGGATAATTCCTCCCAGTTGTCCTACCGGCATGGGCTTTACTCCTCCAGATGTGAGTTATGTTTTAAAAATTAAAGTCTCCACTCCAGAGGGGAGTTTAACCAATGGGCTGTGATTTATAAAATACGAAAGAGCCAGAGAGCAACCAAAGACCATGTGCATGTGCTGTGGCACTTTGGCACCTCCCAAATGGTGAAGAGCTGCTCAGCATATTTCCAAATAATCCTTTTATTCTTCCAAGCTACCTCTACATGATTATTGCCCTACTAGAGAGTTTTATCCCCTTTGAATTTGTTTATACAGGTAGTACCACATATAATGGGGAAATCAAATAATCCTCAGTTAGTGGGAAGGAAACCAAGATCCAAGGAGACCAAATGACTGTCTATGGTCACACAGCACATCTGTACTGACACATCACAGCACTGGGCTCTGTCTTTTACTGTCTCATGAACTGCTGCTTCATCAGCTCCACAAGTCTTTCACAGCTCTTTGTATCACCCAAACCTGACTGTGAAACCTCAAATCCACAAACACTCTGGGTCAGCTGCTTCCATTTGGTTCCTTCCTCTGCTTTATCAAGCAACCCAGGCCACACTTCTCTCCTTCCAACAGTAACCCCCAGCCAGGGCTGTGCTGCACAGCTTGGGCCCTTCTCTGAGCCCATACAAAAGGAGATTTCCCTGGTTATTTTCCTGGGAGCAGCCCACACGCTCCAGTGCTACAGCTCGGGTGATTTGCTGATGCATTGGCTGTGCACAGCATGGGTTGTTGTGACATTCATGAGCTGCCAATAAAACCTGAGGGGAAGGAGGTGGGTGATTGGAAACCATTCCTGGGCAATAGTTTAGCAGATATCTAACAGAAGGCAGGGTAAACCTCACATCTGCCTGTTCTCATGGATGATTTCATGTGAGCCCATGGTAACTTCTGGGCCTGGATCTCATGGTGTCCCTATACTGTCAGTGTGGGCTACAACTAGTGAGCTGATAAAAAAACCCCAAATCCCTCAAAAAACCCAATCAACCAATCAAACAACAACAACAAAAAAAAACAAAAACAACAAAAAACCACAACTCACTAGTGTTCTCTGGTTCTGTAAGATGTGCTCCTGACTTGTTTGTGGAAGCTGGGGAACAAGAAGGTGGAAGCATATTAGACCAGAGGTGTGGCCAATATTTTTATGATAGGATTCATAGCAGGGAAGAATATCTATAGCCTGATGTACTCTCAAGGCTTGTTGAGGACTCTGGTTGCTTTTATTGTGTGTATGGCATTGCAGTCTGTGCTGGAGGTCTCAGTTCTCTGTCTGTTTTCTGTACCTTCTGTTTAAGCTTTGACTGCATTTATAGTTGGCCTGTTCTTATTTTTTCATGAGATAATCATTATGGAAGCAATTCTTACTTCTCCGAAGTTATCTTCACAAACCAAATTATTTTCTTGTAATAACCTTCCTCTGACCTTGCTATCAGACAGAGCACATTCAGTCTCATCCATTTAAATTTCACATAAATTTGCCTTGCTCTACCTCTGGTTCACTGCGACTGATGCCATGGTGGTGTTGTGCCAAGATGGCCTCACTCTGTTTTGCTGGATGCCATCAAATACCACCCCAAAACCTGGCTGCAGTTTAGTTTTATGTATTTGGGAAACAGAGAACAAAACTTTTTAATGAATAATAGGTTTCAAGCCCCACCATCCAGGCACATCATAAGCAGGAAAATGAATCCCATTGCTCCTGCACCACACCACTGCCAGCTGTTCCTCCATCTCTGGCACCACCAGCACTTGGGGAGCAGCTGGATGATGCCTCCGGGGATTGACCTGGAGATAAACACTTTACATGGATCAATGGCGTGCACAGCACTCCTGCAAAACAGTGGGGATATGGAAATGCAAGATGTTCCCTACAGCACTAGAGGGAGCACAGGAAAGGAGTCGCTAGAGAGAGCTGGGAGCACCCTAAGCCTCTTGGTGCCTTGGTGAAGGCTCAGGACATCTCATTTCTTCTCTTTATAGCAGGGAGAAAGTGATTTTCCCCAGGCAATCTATTCTATTGTAATATAATAATAATAATACACAGAGAAAGGTAAGATGAAAAATTCTAATAAAGATTGATTGGCTCATTGGGTGTGGGATGGAATACAACCAAACCAGAAATGGCCTGTGCTGATTGCAGGGCATAAATGTTCAGAAAGGTTGAAGGATTGACTGCACCTTTATGGATTGTAGCTTAATCACTGCTCAAATTCCTCTAAAGCCAACAAAATGTGAATTCACTCTATTTTACAGCATGAGACACTGATGTATTTTCTTTAACTTCTATGGTTTATTCACTTCTTGGTTTACACAACTCAGTTACTTGCAATGTTTCGACCCAGTTCTGATATGACAGCAGTGAAATGTTATGACACAGTGATGAAGACCATATCAGAGTGAATGAATTTGCTGCCGATCCTTCTGTTGCAGTGTTTGCCTTAAAAGAGAAGTAAAATGTCAGTAATTCATACCTGAAGGAGCAGCCTGTCCTAATCCCCTGCCTACCAGCAAGGCAGAGTTGCTGTACTCTGAGACTGAAGAAATGCTTTGGTATCAAGTCCCTGAAGACCCGAGCCAGATTAATTTATACAGAAATGAAATGTTTGCTCAGTGCAAGCTGAATTTATTTTTTACTAAGTTAATGGAAATAAAAATGCTAATAGATGCTCAAGTAAAATGTTCAGCATTCCCTAATTGTTCTTAAAAGATGTACATTTGTACAGTAGATCCATCCTTTCTGGACAGGAACTTCTTGGCCGTGTCATATTCTGGCCAGCCACATGTCTTTTCCTTGTTCAAAGGTTTTGTCTACTAGTATAAATATGTCCTCTAAACCTTAAATCTATTGCAGATGGGAGTGCAGATACTTCTGAAACAAATTCTAATGCTGAGGTTGGCAATCTTTTACCCCTGAGTTTTAAGCAGCTGTGATTAAGCCAAAGTCTTGCTTCAGGAGATCTCAGGTTTGATCTTCACTGACACAGGTTCCTAAATAGCAACCCAGAAGTTTTGGGTCTTCCTTTTAGTTACTGAATCAGAGGATGTACCTCTCCTCACAGGATGCCTTTTCTTGTCTTAGCCCGATAAAACAATTATTTGTCACTGAATGTGTCATGAGCACATCAGTGCTCATGGGCCATCACTGTGATTCTTCTGTGTCCCACAGGTGCAACTGCTGGCTCTGGAACACAGGGATGGGGATTTCAGGGATCCGTGGAGTTCTCAGGGCATGGATCAGGGGCTCCTCAGGACATGAATGACATTGAGGGGTTGGGCTGTGTTCAGAGAAGAGAACAGAGCTGGGGAAGTGTCTGGACCTCCAGGAGTATCTGAGGGAGCTGAGGAAGCTCAGCCTGGAAGAAAGGAGGCTCAGAGGGGACCTTCTCAGTCTCTACAACTCCCTGACAGGACGGTGCAGCCAGGTGGGGTTGAGCCTTCTCTCTCAATTAACAGGTGACAGGACAAGAGGACATGGCTTTTGTCATGGGGTGCCAGGGGAGGTTTAGATTGGATATTGGGAAAATGTTTTCACCGAAATGGCTGTCAAGCCCTGGTACAGGCTGCCCGGGGAAGAGGCGGAGCCACCATCCCTGGATGGATTTAGAAGCCATGCAGATGGACATCTGTGATTTAGTGGTGGGCTTGGCTGTGCTGGGGGAACACTTGGATCTGATGGTCTTGGACAGCCTTTCCAATCCGAGCAAATCTGAGACGATTCTGTGCTCCTATGATTCTATAATTTCTTCAGGAGTCAGTCCTTATCCCTCTTCATGTCCGGCCCCCGCGGAGGTGCTGAAGGGACAGCTCCGGCCGGGGTCCGGCGGAGGGGCCGCTCCTGCAGGGACAGCTCCGGCCGGGGCGCGCAGCCCCGGCAGCTCCCGGGGTGCCGGGGTGCTCGGGCCGCTCCGCTGCCCCATCCCGCTGCTCCCCCCGGTGGAGGGGAGTGCCCGGCAGTGGGGGCTGCTCGGGACCTTCCCCCGCCGGTCCCCGGGGCCGCGGCAGCTCCAGCCCCGCTCCCCGGCCCCGTGTGCCGCTAATTGCATCTGACGGCTGGCGCCGGGGTGCAGCTGCGGGCTGCGGGGCGGGGGAAGGACACAGAGCACTCGCAGCGCTCACCACAGCCCAGGGTCTTTTGTCCTTTTGCTCCTCTTCATTTTAATTGACAGAGAGGGACGGTCAGTTTGCTCTGCAGAAGGGAAAGCAGGACAGGGGAGATCCCGATGGAATGGACGCAGCTGTGAAATCACCGCGGCAAACCTGCTGAAAGGCAGGGAATGCAGCATGGAATCGTCTGCACACGGTGCCACTACTGAAGCCCAAGTCATGAAATACAAAGCACTGTGCACTGTAACAAGTGCTGTCAGGCAATTAAATTGAATTAAATGACGAGGCCAAGGGTGTGGCACATCTGCCTCATGCCTTGGTTTCACCCAGGACCAGACATAACGGTGGAGCAACGACCTTGTTGACTGGTTTATTTGTATTAAATGGTAATGTCTAAATGATAATAAATGATAATGTCTCTCATCTGTTCCCAGGGATCCTCCTCAGGGCTCTTGGCAGCACATTAGGAGATGCATTAGCTTCCTGCTCCATGCCACGACTCTGGGCCTCTCGGAGGCTCTCCAGAGCTTTTTTTCATTAAGAACAAAATCAAAGATGTCCAGCTGCCACTTCTGGTGTAAACTCTTCATATTTGGTTTATATTTAGCAGCAGGACTGAGCAGGAGGTTCAAATCAGAATGGGGAGCAGGCTAACAAAGTGTTCAGTCGAGATCTGAGCTTCTGGGGTGGTGGTTTAGCAAAAGAAGGGTGTTAATTTAGGGTGAAGTTCTGTACCTAGGAGGAAAAATAAGAGCAAGCATGAAACAGGTGTAGGTTTTCCCACTCAATTAGCTGTGGGAAGACAGAGGAGAATACCTGAAAGATGTTCCTAAGGGCATGTGATACACAATGTTACTTTTTTTTCAGAATTGTTCTGCGTCTAATGCCTCTTTAGAACACAAAATTCTGGGGATTTCCCTGTCGTGGCCCAGGGGAGGGTCTTGCTCTGAAGGTGGCATTGGAAGCTGAGCTGCAGAGTCGCCTCTGGCTGGAGCGTGAAATGAGCTCGGTACAGAGGGGACAAACCAAGGCCAGAAGCACCAGGATATGTGGGAAACCCAGAGTCAGAGCCAAGGCAGGACAGCAGAATGCCTGTGCCTGTGGCAGAGGCAGGAGGAAGGGCAGCACAAGGATGCTCAGGGCAGGTTTGTCAGGACATGCAGCCATGATGACACTGTCCCCACGAGCCTGGGTGTCACCCAAGGAGCCAGCCCACGTCCTCACAGGACCCATGAGGCAGCAGCACCCACTGTTGAGCCCCAGCTGCTGACCTGACACATAGGAGTGATGCTGCGAGGGTTTCACTGATGTGATAAAGAACATGACAGCCTGACAGAGCACCTCACTGACTTCAACTCCTTCTATTCTGAGGTTCTTTGTCAGCAGTGTGCAAATAGTTCACTGTCTTAAATTTGCTGAACTCCAAAAATACAGGAAAAGATTGTCCCAGAATCAGATGGCTGCAATCTGTGATCACCGAGGGTGCTGTGGTGCATCCTCCAGTCACGGGAACAATGAGCAAACTGGAGGGCTCACAGCAGCAGAGCTCGAAAGGATTGTCTGTTTCCTGTCCTTTACAGAAGGACGGTTACTGTGGTCACAGACTGTGCCTATCTCTGTCTGGGTGGGCCAAGGTGGTGGCAGAATCCTTCCTGACCTGCTGCTGCAGGGTAGGAGGTAGCTTGTGATGTTGGGGTCCAGCTCTTCCCCTGGTAGCAGAGCCCCTGAACAGTTTTGTCACTCAAACGCCCCTTTGTTCTCCACATTGCTGACCTCCTGTTGCCTCTTCACCCTCACTTCGGAAATGCTGAATTGTGAAACATTCCCAGCTCACCAGGGCTTGAGCAATGTTTCCAGGTGTCAGTGGGCATCATTTATCTCAGAGACTGGAAATTCCACTCCAGTGGGAAAAGGGTGGGGCAACTGCCCCAGCATGTTTAACTAAATGGGTGCAGCATCCCAGCTCCTTTGGAGGGAAAGCCCTGCACAGAAACATACCCCTAGACGTGTTAAATCCCTACTGTGTGTGTTCCCATAATATTTGCCACACTGGCAGCTAATTTAGGCTGCTCTAGATCAAACACTTCTTGGGGACCTTTTGGCAAGCTATGGCAGCATGGAAACATCTCCACAGAGTCTGGGAGCTGCAAATGGGATTTCCTGGCAGCATGGAAAAGCCTCCAGAGTCTGATAGCTGCAAATGGGATACTTGCTTAATTTCCCTATGAAAAAGAGATGCTGTTGCCGTTAGAATCTCTCTCATTGCTATTTCCTATTTTTCAGCCTACAAGGAGAAAATGAAGGAGCTGTCTCTGCTCTCCCTCATCTGCTCTTGTTTCCACACCCAGCCCCATCCCAACACTATCTACCAGTATGGAGGTAGGTAATCTGCTCCCACAGGAGATCCAGCAGTGTTTGGATTATTCTCCCACAGGAAGTGTGGGAGCTTGCCAGAGTCAGTCTCTCTGCTTCATGCTGGGGTGACATACAAGGTATTATTATCACAGCAATGTGACGTTTCTGTAATTATTCCATTACTTTAAATTAATTGCATTTGCATGGAGGGGATGAAGGTGATCGCTAATCAAGAAATTCTGGAGATAAAACAAAATCACCCAGATCAGGACATGGGAAAATCCTAATTCCTGTGTGAGGAGCTTGATGACTTCAGGTCACTCTCTTGAAAGACACATGTTCACAGAGTGACTGGTTTTTTTCCCCACAAAGATATGGAGGTGAAGCAGCTGGATAAGAGGGCATCGGGCCAGAGCTTCGAAGTCATCCTGAAGTCTCCTTCAGATTTATCTCCTGAGAGCCCAATCCTTTCCTCCCCTCCCAAGAAGAAGGACCTGTCCCTGGAGGAGCTGCAGAGGAGGCTGGAGGCTGCAGAAGAGAGGAGGAAGGTGAGATGTCCTGTAGAAGCAGTGACATTCCTGGTACTAATTGCACCAAACCCTAAAATTCAGCAGGAGTAATCTAAAACAGCTGGGAAGCGTTCTGACACTTGTTCTTCCACTGTAAATTGTCAAGTGAGACATGGTAATCATGAAGTGAGGTTCTGCAGTGTGATTTAGGCAGGGAATTCAACTCCATCATCATCATCACAGTGTAGATGTGGCACCTGGGGACATGGGTTAGTGGTGGGCTGGCCAGTGCTGGAGGAACTGTTGGACTCAATGATCTCAGAGGGCTTTTCCAACCTAGACAATTCTGTGACAGCAGGGAAAAGGCATCAAAAGTATCTTCCTAGCAAGAAGATTGTGTTATGGGGTGGAGGGGTGGTTTGAGCAGAGGAGGGAGTCAGGAAGCCTCTGTGGGGAGATGGAGGCTGGCAGAGCCTCTGCAGTGGCCTCACCCTCGTGCCTCGCAGACCCAGGAGGCTCAGGTGCTGAAGCAGCTGGCGGAGAAGAGGGAACACGAGCGGGAGGTGCTGCACAAGGCGCTGGAGGAGAACAACAACTTCAGCCGCCTGGCCGAGGAGAAGCTCAACTACAAGATGGAGCTGAGCAGGGAGATCCGTGAGGCACATCTGGCTGCCTTGAGGGAGCGGCTCCGTGAGAAGGTGAGTGTGGCCCCCGGGACAGGGCTGGGGGTGCTGATCCTCATGGGAAAACAGGGTCTGGTCCCAGTGTGATGGGTGAAGGGACAGTGTGTTTTCTTGGTGGGGGCTGCTGAGGAGGAGCTCTGCTCCAGATCAGCATGAGGAGGGGGTTATGTCCTTCAGGGTCAGTAGAGAACATAGCCTGGATAATCCTGCTAAGTGAGAGTCCAAAGCCACAGCATCAGGCCCACTGAGGGCTGCATGGCTGAAGGGTTTTGCAGGAGAGAGGAGCCAGGAGTGCATTCACTGGAGGTTCCATCACTTCCAGGCTCCCACAGATGATTCTTCACTCCTTGTAGATGTAACCCCCTACCCTCGGGGTGTTTTGGATGAGGAAACTGGTCTCTTTTTTTATGTCTGATGCAAATCCTATGTGCAGGAGGAAAATACTGATCACAGGAACAGGGCGTGTTAGCCCAGTGTCATTTCTCCCATCTTTGCAGGAGCTGCACGCAGCCGAAGTGCGCAGGAACAAGGAACAGCGGGAGGAGATCTCTGGATAAAGGGCTTTTCTACACATCTAGCACCTGATTCCTGTTAACAAACCAACCAGTCGACCAACCAACACATTTTATTTTGTTTGTCTAGATGCGACATTCGGTTCTTCATCCCCCCTCCCCGGTGTTTGTCCCCCAGCTACACGCTTCTCTCTGCATCCCTAATTGTCAGTGCTTGTGGGGATTCACAGATCATAGGGACCTCTAAGCAGAATAGCAACTAGTTCACATCAAATAGAGAATCAGTCAGTCAATCAAACAGCTTCTTTGGAGGGTTTGTCCTTTTTTTAAAAAAATATTTCTTAAACTGATGTAAAGAAAAAAAAAACCAAAAGAAGATATTAATAAATTCAACCAGCAGTGTCACAGAGATACGGATTTCTTATCGGGGCTTTTCCTCCTCTTGGTGTTTGCTCTGAGCCAAATACCAGTTTCAGAAAAATGGGAAATAAGTGATAATTTCTGTATGTGAAGTAAAATAGGAAGCAGCCCCCTATTTGCCCATGGTAGGAGAGAGGAAGGAGAGGGATGGATGGCTCAGGAGTTGCAGTGTGCAGAGCCCCCATCTTTTGGCTGCCTCCAGAGCCAGCCCAGGTAGGCAGTGACCACAGTCCTCATCTTGGGGTGGCTTTTGAGAATCTGTGTGGAAGCAGCCGAGGGGCTCCACCCAAAAGCTTGCTGCCAGGTGGCACATCACAGCAAGTCCCTGCCACAGCGGGCACTGCCTGATGGCCTGGTTGGCCACTGAGCCACCCTCTCCCCAGATGAGCAGGGACTGAGAGGTCTTGGCTGCTCTGCCCGGGAGAGCTGTGGGTGGTGATTACATTTCCAGCTCCTGGGAGCCCTGAGAGGGACCCTCAGTCCTCTGTGGGCTCCCCAGTGCTCCACTCTGTCAGGAAAGCAAATCCAACAGAGGCAGTGCATGGTTGCAAAAAAGCCTTTTAGGGAACAGAAGAATCCTTCCCTCTTTCCAGTGGTGGATGTGGCTCTTTGGGGTCATCACAGGGCAGATTGCTGGACACCAAATCCTGAGGCTCTTTTCTGATCTCCACAGAACTCCCAGCTGGATGTGGGACGGATCCCTCCATGGCCATGGCTTGATGTCAGGGGACTCCGCTCCTAAAAGGAAGGGCTACCTTACTCCCAAACCCCTCTTCCTGGGCTGGGGGGGGAGGACAGGGCTGTTAGAAAGCTCCTGTGCTGTCAGTGACAAAAGAAAATTAGATTTAGGGCAAAGAAGAGAACTGAGGGTTGAATTTCTTAACAGTAGCTAATGATCAGTTTATAGTAGCAGCTGTCTTAGATAAGCATCTGTGTAGAGCGCGGCATCACCGCCAGCATCACCTCATCCATATAGTGACGAGAAATTTTAAAAAGTTTAAAAAAAAATTTAAAAAGTAATTTAAATGAAATGTTTGTGTGTAAGAAATGGTTGAAACTGTCAAATGTCTGTGTCCCACGTTGGTGGGATCTGAGAAGGTATCTGCAAGATATTAACCCTGTCCTACTCTCTGTGGTGCTGAGTGTTTGCTTGGTGTGTAATTCTGACCTGGAGCTTGTTGTAAATACTGTTTTTAGTACTATGATTATTATGATTATTATGATCAGAAATATTGTACTCATGAGCAAGAGTTGAAAACAAGAGAAATGGCCATTTTCACTCTCTCCTGGGGGCTCAGAAGGAGTCGGAGGCTGGGCCAGGTGAAGGCAGGGTGCCAGTGGGATGCTGGACCAGAGAGCACCTGGAAAATGATGGAATTGGGAGCTGGAGGCAGCCGAGTCCTGCAGGCAGGGCAGTGAGAGCGGGGACGGCTGCTCCTCGTGCTGGGAGGAGAAGGGCTGAGAGGAAGAATGGAGGTGATGTTTCAATTCTGGTACCTATAATTTAGTGTTGATCTAAACCTCCCCATGTGGAAGTTCCAGGTGGTTCCCTGCAACCCCATGAAAGCTGGAGAACCTGTCAGGTTTAGCATGTGCTGGAACAGAGCTGTAACAGGTTGTGCCAGTCAGGGCCATTCTCCCAAACAGCTCCTGAGTCTCCAGGCTCAATTCCTGCCTGGATCTTCCCTCTCGGTCCCTTGTGCTGCCCCATGCCCCTCTCCTCCCTCTTCCTGGAGCCCAGATGGGTCTCAAGTGGGGACTTATTCTTGCAATAGCTTTTCCTGGCAAAAATTCTCATGGCAAGTGCAGAATGGCCTGGCAGATGGTGCTCATGCAGGTGTGAGCACTGGGAAACCAATTTTTCTCCCCTCCATCAGGCTGGTGCAGTGAGGGATGGCGGATATGGCTGGAAAATGTGTTACTGCAGGAGAAGCTCCTGCACCAGAGGAGCAGGGATGTGCAGGGAGAGTTGTGCATTGCTAATGTCAGGGAGCTGCTGCCAAGACACGTTGTGCCAAGGAAACAGCCTCACATGTGGGGCCAGAGGCTTTACGTGTCCTGGAGCCATGTTTGCATGGTGCAGATGGATGGAGTAGGGATGTTCAGGAGCTTGTCCAGTGCCACTGGGCACTATCAGGGAAATGTGTAACTACTTTGGCTGCACAGTGTTGGCTGGATGAGGGGTGTCCACCCACTGCTCCAAATCTATCGTGGCCAGGAGCTCGTGTAGCACTGTGCCCAACCTCCAGCATGTGGCACGGGCCAGGATCATGGTTATTCCATGCCTTTCCATATCCCTTCATGCTATTGGCTATGTGCAGCTGCATACTTCATGCCTCAAATGAGACTAATTAAATATCCTCATTAACATCCTTACTGCCCAAGCCTATGTCATTCCTGGAGCATTCCCATGTACCATGGATGTGGACACGGCATGCAACCCCCCTAGTTCTTGGGGTCACCTTTCTTATTGTGGGGCTTGAGGTCTCCACTGATCCCTGAAGGGGTTTATGAATCGAGTTCTGAACCAATAGTTTTCAGTCCCATTTTTGCTGCAGCATGTGGACATGGGAATGTGCCTTGTAGGGGAGCATCCTCAGGGCTCCCACAGCATCCCTGCCCAGACCTCAAGTGTGGCAGCAGGGTGAGGGAGGAAAGTCAGGAGGGTGACATCATGATGTGCAGGCATAGGCCTTCCAAGAGCCCTCCTGGGGAAGAGCCTTTGATTCGGTCAAGAGAGAGGAGCTGAAGCTAAATGAGCTCCCAACTGGCACCAACAGCCAGGCAATGGGTGAAGCTGTAGGAAAGCCGGGAGCCTGGCCTTGCAGTCCAAATTGCAGCTCTGTGCCCACGTTATTCCATACAGCAGAGCTCAGCTCTGTCTGTAAATAGGCACTTCCAAGGATGCTGGCCCCTCTGACTGCTTCTGGACTGAGCCTATTTCTTGTCTTATTATTTTGGAGTTATTAAAAAATCTTGCTCTAACCCAGTTGTGGGGTTCTTTTGAGTTGACCTTCCAGGGCCGGTGGGAGCTGAGGAGTTGCATGCATCCTACCTCAGGGGTAGGTCAGTATTGCTGCTCCCTCTCAAATGTAAACTTCAGCTTGCTTGCTTTAGCTTAGCCCTGCGTGACTCTCTGGCCCTGGCTCTGCAATCCTGTCTTGTGGGGTTTGTTCTATCCCTCCCATGGCATTCCTGTCCTCCTCGCAGTGGCTGCGCACATGCGCACAGAAACGCATCCGTGCAAATGATATATGCACACACACTCTGATACCACTTGAAATGAGTCAGGGAATGGCTGTTTACGGTGCTAGAGATTTCTTACTCTCCATGCTAGGGATGAGATGACATAGCAAGACCAATAAACTCCACCTTTGTAGTCAGTTGTCTTTAAGTAAAGCAGCAGAGGGGCACTGGCCCATGCCTATGTGTGAGTGCTCCATGGTCCCCGGGGTGCAGGGATGCAGGGGACAGCTGGGCATCCCTGCCCTGTGCCTCAGTTTCCTACACTCTTTGAGAAGGGGACATAGATGCTCCCTCCCCATGGGGACCGCAGGAGAGCCGATGCCTCCACATCTCTAAAGTGCTCTGAAATGGAAAGTACCAAAGTATGGAGTCAGGATAAACAGCCCTGGCCCGTGGCTGCAGGAGAGGGTTGGAAGATGACTATGTGGGCACAGGGCTGAGCTGTCACCCCAGGGCTCAGCACCCCAGCTGCCCTCTGGGCAGGATATGCTCCTCCTGCCAAAGCTGGGCTCACCATCCTTTGTGCTGGGTGGGGAGCTGCTGCAGTGTCATGGAAAGACTTTCCATCCCTAACAGAGCCTTGTCCGGTTCCCTTTGGTCTGCCACGTGCATTTCATTGTCAACTTGAGGTTGTTGTTGTGCAAAAGAAGTGATCATGAAAAAAAATAAAGGAAAAAAAAAGAAATAAAGTTGGTATGAAACCGTATGTGTCCATCTCTCTCCAGAAATGGGTTGTTTTAGCTCCAAGGCTTTTCTTTGTATTGTGAGAATACTAATAAATAGCATTAAACAGAGGATTGACCTAAAGATTTAACAAAATAGACCCTAATCTTCTGAATGCTCAGTGACTGCTTTTTCACACAGTGTAAAAGAGGCAGAAATTGACAGTTTATCATCATTCTCAGAGGGACAAAGTAATAAATGCTAGAATGAGGGTCCTGCTGCCACCCCTGTGGCTGGGAGGGAGGGTGTGCAAAGTCTTTACATAGGAAGATCGAAAAAGATATAAAACAGTTACAAATACAACAAATGCAGTTCTAGAAACCACATGAGATTCTTTATTAAAAACTCCAATGCTTCCTTCACGAGCTTTTTCTGAGAAAGGATCCAGCCTGGGCTGGACAGAGCGGGAGAGAGCAGGGCTGTACTCCTCAGGGAGATGGGACCCCTGCATGGCCAATGCTCCCAATCCCATCCCTGGAGCCAGGTACACAAAAATGTCCAAAAGCTGCATCTGAAAACAGGGAAGTTTGTAATCCACAAGGACATGGGGAGGAGGGTGCCTGGCTGCTTTCCCTGCTGCTGGGGAAAGGTTCCCCCACTCACCTTTTGGGGAGGGCTTTTGCCACCACAAGCAGTCCCCAATGTCTCTGGCCACTGTCCTCCCTTTCCTTGAGGGGATGTTGAAATAGCAGCATCCTCCTGGGCTGTCCCACATCTTGTGATCCCACCAAAATAACCGGTGTGGGAGACTTTCCACAGAGCTCAGCAGCACTCAGTGCACAAGGAGACAAACTGAGGGGAAGGCAGGGGGGATAAATTTTAATTCCCAGGGCAGTGTTCTGTAAGAGCAGGGAGGACAGTACCAGGACAGTGCTGGGGCCATCACGGTGGTGGCAGTGGCAAGCAGCCCATGCCTGATGCTTTTCCCATGTGTCCTCAGGACGCTGCTGCCCACACAAACAGGAATTCTATTTTTGCAGCTTGACCTTCCTGATTCTGGAGATAAAGACCTGACTGCAAACGCAGCGTTGCTCATTTTTCCTCTGAGATTTGATACAGTCCACTAACCCAGGCTCTTCTAAAACGTGGATGTATTAAAGTAAACCTCTGCATAAATTTGTCTTAGGAAAACAGGCATAGTCCTTGGTGCCAGCCAATTCGAGATATATTGATGAGACCAAGCATAGTCACCTCCTAACTAGTTAATTAAAGACACATCCTTCATCCTTTTGTGATCTGAAGGAGAAAACCACAGAGGCATGTGATCTGTTGGGGCAGAATGGGGCAGGAGGAGAGGAAGGAATCGTGGAGAGGCTCCCACCACCTTCCAGCCCTGCCTATGTGCAGCCCTGCAGGGCTGAGTGCTGGAGACACAATACTGAAGGCTTGAACCACACTCTAGCACCCACAAAATCACAGAATCAAGGAATGGTTTGGTTCCAAACCCCTCCCATGGGCAGGGACACCTTCCACTATCCCAGGTTGCTCCAAGTCCCATCCAGCCTGGCCTTGAACACTTCCACGGATGGAGCAGCCACAGCTTTTCTGGCAACCTGTGCGAGGGGCTCCCCAACCTCACAGGGAAGAATTTCTTCCCAATATCCAACCTAACCCTGCCCTCTGCCAGTGCCCCTTGTCCTGTCACTCCACGCCTTGTCAAGAGTTCCTTGTGCAAAAAATCAAAACCAAGTCAAGAAAGCAAAATACCTAGGTAACTCTTGAAGAGATCCCTATGAAGTGCTTGAGCTGTACCTGAGTAAGGGAAGGGATTGGAGACTCTGCCAAGGTAAATGCAAAGGCTCATCTGGGCAGGCAAAATGCAGAAATTTTGCAGAGTGGTTTGGTTTGAAAAATAACAGCTCACCCTGTTTCAGAAGCCTCACTGGCATTGTGGTTGGAGCAAGTCTGCCCACCGATAAAGGGCAGAGCAGGGAGCAGATTAGGTGCCAGGAGATGAAATCATCCCACTGTCTGTGCTAGGAGGAGCCCAGGAGCCTTCCTGTGGTCTGGGATCTGACAGCAAAAGCCAGGCTTTGCTTTCCAAGAGGCCACTGACTGCTGGAAAAACTGGAGCAGGGCAGCATTACTGGGGGTTTGCTGCCTTCTTACCATCTTGATAAGGCCTCTGTTTTTGAGCACTGCAGGGAGATGGTTTTAGTGGAAAAAGGGACCTTTTATCTGTCCTGTCCAACCCCACCAGGGTCCTGAGGATGCAGCTGCCTGGGAAGACCCCAGCAGTGGCACTGGTAGAGAGACAGACTTGCTTCCATGGCAAAGGGAGCATGAAATTACCCACTTTCAGTGGGTAATTTCACCTTGCTGGTTATCTTGGAGAAGGGAAAGAAGTACAATTCCTTGTGGAATATCACTTTAATGGTATTAGCTTGGGTCGACTGGTGAAGGGGAACATGAGGGAAATAGAGGTGGCAGCTGCTTATCAGGCAGGGTTGGTTTGCATGGGGAAAAAAAAAAAAAGAAAAGAAAGAGCCTTGGGGGGGAAAAAAAGCATTAAATAAACCACCACAAATGTATCAGACAGGATCATTAGAAATTTGTGTAAAAAATACTAAACAGACCAAACGCCACCTGAACACCTGTCAGGAAAAGCCACCCACCCAGTAGCTGTGAAAAGCTGACAGAATGGAAACATAGCGAGTGTTTCCAAAAAGGATTCAAGACTTTTGGGGCCTCTGGCCTAGCTCATCCCTTCCCAGAACGTGTTAACCACCTACTCATAGAAGTGCAATGTGGTAAAATCATGCAAGAAGTCCTCCGTGAGAAATTCTTGAGTGCCTCCCAAACCCTGGGCTTCACAGGCACAGAAACAGCAGAAATTAACCAAAACCTGTGACAGCTTGTGGTGGCTGGGGAAACACTGAGAGCAGAGTCACAGCTCAAGACTTAGTGCTGGTAAGGACCAGCAGCACCTTGAGGATGGCTCAAACAGGAAAACAGACCCTGAATCAAACTTTATAAATGCTGGAAATGGCCTTGGGGAGACCCTTCCAGTGCCTGAAGGGGCTCCAAGAGAGATGGAGAGAGACTTTGGACAAGGGCCTGGAGTGACAGAGCAAGGGGAAATGGCTTCACACTGACTGAGGGCAGCGTTAGATGGGGTATTGGGAAGAAATTCTTCCCTGTGAAGGTGGTGAGGCCCTGACACAGGGTGCCCAGAGAAGCTGTGGCTGCCCCTGGATCCCTGGAAGCATTCAAGAAGTGTTCAGCCATGAACAGGTGAGGGCTTTCACAAAACCCTGGAGAGCCAGAGGTTCCTGGGGGGCACAGGGCTTGCGGGACACACACAGGGGGAACATGAAGGGAAGATGGGGGTACATACAGGGGGCACGGTAGGGATGCAGAACCGGGGAAAAGGATACACAGGGGACATGGGGGGCACAGAGGACTGAGGAGGGGGACACAGGGGACACACAAAGAGGACATGGAAGGCATGCAGGACCTGCAAAAGGGACATGCAAGGGACATGGGAGCATGCAGGACGTGGGAAAGGGGCATGCAGGAGAAAAGACGTCCTGCAGAACCCCAGATGGGGACAGGCAGGGGACGTGGGGGGCACAAAGCAGGCATGGTCGGGAGATACGCGTGGGAAACACAGCCCGGGGGGACACGCAGGGGACACGGGGGGCATGCAGGACGCCAAAGGGAGACGCAGGGTATCACGGGTGCGGGGGCAGACAGGACACATGGGGGGAGGGGTGTGCGG
>VWZS01000833.1:583270-657697 GCA_013397075.1 Rhabdornis inornatus
CTGTGCTGTCTCCATCTCCTCTCTGCATGTACCCCTGTGCACCCTCTTGCACCCCCATGACCCCCCCGCCCTGTGCAGCTCTGTTTGACCCCCTGTAGGCACCTCTCCATGCATCCCCTCTCCCTTTGTACAGCCCTGCTGGCTGTCCACAGTGTAATCTCCCTGGTCGCTGCACCCCAAACATCTCTTTCCTCTCCCGATTGTGCTATGCTTTTTTTCCCTTTTATATTTTTCTCCTCACTTCAACCCAAATCTTTCCCACAGCCCTTGACATGCTCTCAGCACCCTGCAAGGTGCGCCAGGAGGGACATGCATGGACACCCTGAGTCCTGGTAGGGCTGGGGTGCCCCTCGTCCCCCTCCACAGCCCCACTGCTGGTGTGGTTTTAGGCACATTTTAGATTACTTTTGTTTTCAGCCCACTTTTTCTCCATTCAGTGCTGGTTCCTGCCCAGAGGCATCTGAGCAACACACATGGAGTTCAATCCCGTGATGCTGGGCAGGATGTCTGGAGTATCCTGAAACCAGGTCCCAGCTCAGGGGTGTTGTGAGCAATGCTAATACTGTGGGAGGGGTTTTACCTCAAGATGAAGGATAAGGATAGAGTGACAACAAAAATTTGAGTGGTTGAGCTGGAGGCAGCTGAGCATCTGTGCTGCTGTGAAAGCTGAAGTGCTTTGTGCTGGGCTGGCACAGAGGGGCCATTCCACCTTGGATAAACCCTGTGGGTTCTGTGGAGGTAAAGAGCACCTCATGGTGTCTCTGTGGCTCAGGCAGGTGTTTCTGCAGGGCTTGAACTTGGTTGTGGAGTCACACTGGACATGCTGGGTCAGTGCTCTGCTCCAGCTGTGGCCTGGGGAAGTGGTGGGAGTCAGGTGGCATCTCTGCTGTGCTCTGTGCCACTACTTGGAGTACTCCATGGGGGTCTGAGCCTGGAACATCCAGACCTGGACAAGGTGTTCTCTTACCTGTCTCTGTGTGGCCTGCACCAGTGCTGTAGGAGATGCTTTGTTGGCACCAACTTCTCCATACCTGGGCATGGGCTGATCCCCGGCATTGTGGGCAGCAGGGCAAGGGAGGGGATTCTCCCCCTCTGCTCTCCTCAGGTGCAACCCCACCTGCAGTGCTGCATCCAGCTCTGGGGCCCCCAGCATCAGAAGGATGTGGAGCTGCTGGATCGAGTTCAGAGGAGGCCATGGAGATGCTCTGGGGGCTGGAGCACTTCTGCTGTGGAGATAGGCTGAGAGAGCTGGAGAAAAGAAGGTTCTGAGGAGACCTGAGAGTCCCTTTCAGTTCCTAAAGGGGCTCCGAGAGAGCTGGAGAGGGAATGCTGTCTTACATCTATTGCTGATTTATTAGAAATGCACGCTTTGAAATAGTTTCCAGATGTCACTGTTTCTGCAGGCTTGATGTGCTTTTTAATTTGAATTTTTTTTTTTTTGTGTGTGTGTGACTTTGGAGGAGGGAAGAATCCCTGTTTTAATGTGGAGGAGACAGTGACAAGCTCTTCCAACAGTGTGAAATTGTGAGATAGTTTGAAATACATTTGGAAACGCACCTTCAAACTGAGTATCTTCATAGAGTTTATGGTGGATGCCAGGAACATTTTTTTTTTTAACCTCTTTCACACTCTGTCCTTCACCTCCTGCACCCCAGTCCCACCCATGCCCATCATTCTCACCCAGCCTGTAGAGTGTGTTGAGCTTCCCTCATCCTTCCTCCTGGGATGGAGCACTTGGGGATTTGTTCATCCCTTTCTCCCTAGGAGTGTGGGGTCCCTGCAGTCCCTTCTTTCCTTGCTCCCACCACACCCAGGATCCTTCCATGACTGAGTTCAGCAAGAAGGAGACCTTTTGACTCTGGGCTTCTCCCCATTTCTCCACGAGCAGCTGGTGACCGACAGCTCTCCCGCTCGTGCCACGATGGCCACGCCGGACGTCAGTGTCCACATGGAGGAGGTGGTGGTGGTGACCACGCCTGACGGCGCCGTGGATGGCAGTGGCATGGAGGAGGTGAAGACAGTGCTGGTCACCACCAACCTGTCCCAGCATGGGTAAGAGATGGGGTTGATGCTGAGGGGATGTGCTGGAAACCCTCTCATGTGTGGCTGTAGGTTGGGATTTGATCCCCCCACTGCTTCCTCCTGCATCCCTGCTCACTGTGGGGACCTCAATGGTGGCCATGGAGCATCCAGTTCCTTGCTAGGGTTTCCCATACCCAGGGCTCTGCAGCTCTGTGCAGAACAGGCTCCACTCTTTCCTTCTTTTGGAGGGTGGGAAAAAAGATCAACTCCAAATTCCTTTTTCTGAGTGGATTTGGATGTTGGAGTGGACACAAATGCAGTTGAAACAGGATACCAGTGGCTAAATCAGTGTTTTTCTGCTAGTTGTTTCATGATGGCTGTGCTGAGCTCTGAACTCCACGAGGCAAGTCTGTCCTCACCAGGCTGAGGGTGGTGCAGCTGAGCTCCCCTTCCCTGGAGGTTGAGGAGGTTTGGGGTTGGCTGGTTTTTGGCTGAGCTCTGCAGGATCCTCCACTGCCAGCAATAGGAATGAGAGAGGTGTCCTTGAAACAATGTTGTCCTGAATGGAGAGGCACTGCTCAAAAAAAAAAAACAGTGAAGGTCTGATTGTTAAAGTGCTGCTGTTATGCCTAATTTCTGCCTGTATTGTTGGCATTTTGTATTCAGGGCTGCTGTTTGTTCAAGTCTAGTCTGTTCATTGGCAGGCTGGCCATGGCCGAAGAGCCTGGCTGGTACCTTGAAGGCCCACGCAGCAATGGACTCTGCTTTATTTCTCTGTGTTTTTTTGCGTGGGACAGAGCCCAGAGACAGTTTTGTGCTTGCTCTTTCGCTGGGCAGAAAATCCAGGTTCACACCTGGGGGTGCTTCCAGGCAGGCTTGTCTGAAGTAAGTGGGTGTTGAATGGCTGTTTATTGCTCTCCACAAGATGTTTGTCTTCTTTTCTCAAACGTGTCTTTGTGTCAGTGCCCTGGGGCTTTGGGCAGGGCAGAAGGCGACAGCATTTGTTCTAGTCCAGGTGCCTCCCCTTGTACTGCTCCAGCTGAGATAAAGCCCATTAATAGAGTTTTTGGTAAATAATGGGCAGGGACAGGCAGAGGTAAGAGCTGTTGGTGCTGAGATGGGCAGGATCTGCCCTGCTCTGCCTCCACACCCTTGGTGTGTGAGTGTTTCCAAGACCTTTTCAATTCCCAGAAGTGCAGTGATGGTGGGGAAGAAGGGCTCTACTCCTCTTGTTTTCTGTCCCAGACTCCCTTGTCTCTCTCAGTGGAGAAGCAGCCAGACGTGGCTGCAGAATGGTTCCTGGTTGTAATGTGGCTCTGAGTCTCTACAGACCCACTTGCAGCATTGTGATGTTGTCTGGGAAAATGGATTATGGCAGAGGCTGGCTCAATCAGTTGGTTTCCTTTCACTCTTAGGTCCCTTCCTGTTTTTCTTTGGAAACCTTTTCTCACCCTGCCAGTGTCCCCTGGATGGTCAGGGACGGGATAGCTCTACACAGCACAGAGAGGAGCACTTTCATTTAGTCACAGCTGTGAGCAGAGATTTCTTGGCATATATTCCCTGAGGGTTTTCCATGCATCTCTCTGGAGAAAAGCCTCTGGACAGGCTCTTTGCTTCTCCCATTCTTGGGGATGGTAGTGGGTTAATGGAAAGGATGTGAATTTTGGGGTCACAGAGTAAACCCTGCCTGACTCACTGAGCAGGGCAGTGGGGCTGGCTGTGGGTGAGCCAGCCACCCATGGTCTCTCTGTGGCTTTAGACAGTGGCCCCCACCAGGCTCTGCTCCTTCTGGGGCAATGCCACAGTGGTGCTGGCTCCTCCCTTTCCCTCTGGTTTCCCTCTGCAGTCCAGCTGGTGTCAGGAGAGCAGCTGCAGGCACGGGCTGGGATCCCTTGGTGTTGGCTCAGTCACCACTCACACTGGGAGCTTTCAGTTTGCCTTGTGTGAAACTTAAACCAAACTCAGCTTGGGGGTTGGTGCCTTTTTCTAGTGCTCATCTGGGTATGAGTTTGCTATTAAAAAAACCCTCTATACAACCAATTGTTAAGTGCTTAATTAGCTCGTGTTCTTAAGGAAAAGGCTGAGGGAAATTGGAAAATAATAATGAGCAAGAAGCTTTTCTCTTTGGTCTGTGAGAGGAGAGTTTCTGTGCTTGGAGCTCTGATGAGGTTCTTGTATTTCTGATCAGCACAGGATTCTGGGGGAGACTTTTCACTCTCAAGTTTCCAGACAAGGCAGGAGCAGAAAAGAAAGGAGACGCCAGCCCGCTGAGTTATCTGGACATGCTTTCTTCTCTTCCTCCCATCTGGTTTATGGATCCTCCTGGGGAGGAAGATGAGAACCATCCTCCCCTGCCTTCGTCATGGCAACTGGCAAAGGCAGGACTAGCTGAGGGGCTGCACTGCTGGGACTTGGAAAGCGTTTGTGTTTTCTCTTGCATCTGCCTCAGTCTGTTTCCCTGGGATGGAATGGGAGAAACGGTGTGGAGACACTCGCCTTTTTTGTGGTTTTCTCTCCCCCACGTGTCCACAGCAGATGCAGACTTCAGTTGCCTGAATTTTTCATACAAGCTGGGAGTTGGTTTGGTTGTTTTCCTCTGGAGGTTTAAGGTGTGGACTGGGTTATTCCTCCCAATCCAGTTGCGCCTTTCAGTCATTTTTTGGAGCAGTGCAAATGTGATGGAGTCCTGGAGGAAGCTCTGAAAGGTGCTGACTTTTCTGCTGAGGGGTTTCTTCTGGGTAAGTTGGTGGAGGTTCTTGATCTGGAGGCAGGTCAGGGCTGTAGGGTGCTGAGCTTTGCATGCCAGAGGGGGCTGCTTTCTCTGGCACCCTGCTGAGGTGCCACTGCTGGCTTTTCACTTGGAGAAATGCAAGAACCCAGCAGCAAACTGATGAAGACCCCCAGGTTAGAATTCTTCTGTTCTTCTGTCAGACTGCCACTTGTGTAATAATCACCTGTGTGCAAATGCCTTAGCTCAGAGTTTACCTTTTTGAGTCCTTTCACATTATCCTCCCCATGTTCTGCCAAGGCTCTGGGCTGGGGTTTCTGTGAGCTGCAGAGGCAGAGTTGTGTCCATCTTCTTTATATCAAGCAGGAGCTGTCTCCCCTCTCTCTGGAGCAGCATCTCTGAGCCTGGTGAGGCTGAGCTGCCACCCACACCATTCCTTATCTCTATGCTGCTCCCCACAGGTACCTGCCCTGCAGCTGCCGAGGGGAGGGATGCTTTGAAGCTGCAGTTCCACCCTGGAGCTGTGTGTTAGGAGCCCAGAATGGAAAAACCAGTTGCTCTTGAATTTCCTTGTCCCCGTGGCATTGCTGGTGAGAAATGTGGTTGCCAGTGAGTCACTAGGACTGTCTTTTAATTTCATCAATGGTACCAAACTGAGGGGGGTTTCAGGTTTATTTTCTTTGTGGAGTCTTCCTAGGGAGTTTATATGCCAAAGTATGTGAAAAGCTAATTGTATTCCTCCCCCTGCCCCTGCAGGTCAAGCTTTCTGCAGCAGTTAGTCAGCTTCAGTAGCACCACCAAACATACGTCTTAAAAGGAGGGTAGGCTTAGATTTGATATTAGGAAGAAACTGTTCCCTGTGAGGATGCTGAGGCCCTGGCGCAGGGTGCCCAGAGAAGCTCTGTCTGCCTGATCCCTGGAATTGTTCAAGGCCAGGTTGGACAGGGCTTGGAGCAGCCTGGGATAGTGGAAGGTGTCCCTGCCCATGGGAGGGGCTTGGAACAAGATGAGTTTTAAGGGCCCTTTCAGCCCAAATCGTCCAGTGTTTCTATGAAAAGCCATTAGGCATGGTCCCTGCTGAGCACTGGCTGCGATGTACAGGTGGGATCCATAAGGGCACCAATGTGGGCTCCCTCCCTTTGAGACCTCACCTCCAAAGCCAAGGGGGTGAGGAGCATGTCCCACATCCCAGCCAGAAGTTCCTGTTCCCTCTGAGTGTGGGCAGCTCCTGGAGGGGACTGGGGCTCTGTATTGCCATGGCAGAGCTGGGATGGGAGAACAGCAAGGGAGTGGGTGCTGTGCAAGACCCACTGTGTGTGACTCTATGGACAAAGCACCCAGAGAAGATGGAGATCTCAGTGTGGGGACAATGGAATCAGTTGGATAACCAGCTATTAATGAATATCATAGATATATCATGTTCTAAGAGGCTCAGAGATTGTGTTGCGAGTGTCTATAGCTCATGTTATGTTATCTCTGCTCACAGATCTGCTCCTGGGGTTTGTCCAGCTCCTTTATAGTGTTTCTGTGGCTCCTTGAGGTCCTGTTCCCTGGAGCATCCTGCATACTGGGGGATTCAGCCAGTCCATTGCCCAGACAGCAGCAGCATGTTTCACACATGTTTTTCCTGGGGAAATCTCAGGCAAAGCTTCCAAAGGCTGGCAGTGACTTCTGAGCAAGGGGCTGTGCTGACAGCATCTCTCCATGCCAGCTCTCCAGCGTGGGCTGGGCTGGAGGCAGATCCACAGGCCTGGGATTAAAGGGGAGGCAAGAGACAGCTGGCCAGGCTGCTGACAGGGTCTTGCCTGCTGTGGGGTTCTTCATCTCCACATGAAAAAATGGAGCTGAGCCTCCCAAACCCAGAGCTGACTCTTAGCTCTTGTGGGAGAATGTGATCCGAGGGACTTCTGAGGCAACGTCTCCACAGGGCATCGGGTGTGGGGGTGGCACAGCCACATGGCTTAAGAATGTCTCTGCCTCTCTTCCCAGTGGTGACATCAACGAAGACACTCTGGAGACTGAAAATGCAGCTGCTGCAGCTGCTGCTGCCTTCACAGCCTCCACAGACCTGAAGGAAGCAGTTCTAGGTAGGTCAAGCTCTTTCCACAGCCTCTTGGTGCCAGCTCCACCACCCCAGTGTGCCACAGCCCTGCACTGTCAGACAGTCCAAGCACTGCTGTGCAGAGCTGCTGGGGCTCCGGGGGTGTTTTCTTGTGGGCCTTGGGGACGCTGTCCCAGCAGCCAGGGGGCTCGGTGACCAGCAGGGAGCTGGCAGTGGCTGGCTGGGCTGCTGCTGCCCTCTCCTGGTCCAGGGTGAGGCCCTGTGTCCGGCCATCCCTGGCTCCTGCCATTCCAGCTTGCCACGGGGCTGAGAGCTTTGCAGCAACTTGCTGGATTTCGTTGCAAGTAAAAGTGAGTTTAGGGAATAAAGGCTGATCAGCTGGGCTGGAGCTGACTTAAAAGCAGTTTTACTTTAAAACCAAGGGTGACTCCACCCAGACAACATAATTCTTTTTTATCAAGAATGGATGACTTCTCATATTCCCTGTGCTCAACTGCAGCTGGATTGGCATGAATCTGCCTGGGCTGTTTTGCCTGAATAATCTGGGTTTTTGGATGCTTTTGTAGCAAAGTGCAAGTGAGTGGTGGCCACAAACCCTAGCACACCCCACCATGCATCTTGTACTTTTTTTTTTTTAATTTCTGAGTTTCAAAACTGTCATTGCATGTGTGGCTCAGGCACGTGAATTAGGAGCTGTGGCTCATGTTTCTCTTTGATCTGTCCCTTTCTCTGATCCCTGTGAGAAGTGAAGATGGCTGAAGATGAGGACAGTTTGGAGGCAGAGATTGTCTACCCCATCACGTGTGGGGACAGCAAAGCCAACCTCATCTGGAGGAAGTTTGTGTGCCCTGGGATCAATGTGAAGTGTGTGCAGGTGAGAACAGAGAGCCCAGCACTGGGCTTGTGCTTTCCCCTTGCCTGTATTGTGAGTCACCTGGCTTGTCTTAGTTGTGATGAGCTTTGATCAGCTACTTTGCATCAGAACCGTGTCATGGTAGGAAAGGATGACATTTTCCTGGTGCTAGGTATGTCATATTTGTCCTGACTAAATTGTGTAGTTCTGGCTGGAGAGACGGTGCCTCAATTTAATGTGTCATTGAAAATTTGAGAAATTTGGGCACTTGCAGTCTCAGCTCAGTTGGAAAGTTGATAGTTTGAGGAATGTATTGATCAGGGACCTACTGAAGAGTTGCTGCTGTGTCCTGGGTAATTCGTGGTTAAAATTTACATGAATTCAGGGACATGCCACAAGTGAGTCATTGCTGGCATTTGTACACAGCCTAAACAATACCCTGCTGAGGGAGAGTCTCCTTGGGCTCCCAAAGGATAGTCTTTGCCCTTCCCAGCAGAGATGGTCCATGAGGCAGAGGATAGATACTGCTGCCCCCCTAAAATCTGTCCTCTCTGCACTGAAGCCCTTGTCCTTGTTCAGAGATGCAGTTTCTCATGCAGTAACAGTGAGTTGCTCTATGTTGCTCAGCATGGCCATGGGAAAGAAGAGGTCTGGATTTGGGAAATCCTTTGAGGTGGGCTGTAAGGCAGCCCTTAAGAGGACTGCCTGGATCACGGTTGGACTCGAGGATCTTGATCACCCTTAGTGATGCTATAATTCTGTGATCGTGCAGGTTGCTGTTAGGTCAGCATGTGAGTTCAGGCATGGCTGGGTGTGTAGGGCAATAAAAGAAAGGGACAGGTTGGCACAGTGTGTGCCAGCTCCCTGAAGCTGGTTTGCAGTAGCAGTGGGTGTGCACTGCCAGAGAGGCCAGAGGTTCCCTGATACCAATGGTTGGGCTCAGGAGCAGGAGATCAAAGACCAAATGGGCTTCTTCTCTCTTTCCTATAGGGCATGACATGCCCCTGGACCCAAATGTTAGCAGTGCAACCCAGCTTTCACTGGCTCCATTGTTAATGGGAGTGTGAGCAGCTCCCTGCTGTTAATGGTACTTTGCACAAGCTATGGGTATTTTCCCAGCTGTCCTGCCTGAGCTGGGCAAACTCACATACCCCTGAACCCTTCCCTTGGAACAGCTGTTAACTACCCATCCATGACAGCAATGTTTGGCTTTAATCTTTCTGATTTGGGCAGTGTTCTCTGTGGTGGGGAGTGCCTGGCAGCCATCTGTTTTGGTGGTGGTCAGTGGCACGTGGAGGCTGTTGGGCACCGCGAGACACTGCCAGGCTCCAGCTGAACCCTGCTCACAGGGCACCCTTGGCTTGTTTATGGCTTGTGGCACTGATGTTGTACCCCTGGCTTTTGCAGTTTCATGATCACCTAATCAGCCCCAAGGAGTTTGTCCACCTGGCAGGCAAGTCGACCTTGAAGGATTGGAAGCGGGCGATCCGGATGAACGGGATCATGCTCCGGTTAGTCCCTTCCCTGGTATCTCTGGACACTTCTTCCTGGGGGATTGTGGTGGGTGGAACAGAACCTTTGGAATGGCAGTTTTGCTGCCGAGGGAGAAAATTAACAGCTAAATGTTTGCCTTAATGACAGCCTGGTCCCAAATGTGGTTGATCCAATGGCTTTGTTCTGTCCTTGTGCCTGGGGAATAATTTGGGGCAAGAAATATTTCTCTGGTCTCTTCAGGGTTTGGATCACACTGAGTTTCCAGCTGGTGTAGGGACATTGGAAATTTTAATGGCTATTGGTGGTTGGGCCATGCTGTCTGTGGATTCTCAGCGTGACCCACCAAATGAAATCATGTCTGGTCATCACCAAGGCTCTGATGCTCTGGTTGCAGAACTCCTGCTTGACGTCACTTCTAAATAAGTCCTGGCAAAGAAAAAAAATCTTCTTTATTACAAGCATTTAGCTTCTCTAGTATTAACTACAGTAATTCAATTCCTCTATGGTCCTCCTGAACACCAGCCTGAGACTGTGATTTAATTAACGTCTTTCTCTGCCTTTGGGCAAGATAAAAAAGAATCACCTCTTTCCCCAGGAATTGTCAGTGTTTTTGTGCTCTTTTCACAGGGTGACATTGCCTTTCCCTGTATTCTTCTGCTTCAATGCAGGCATCTCTTGTATTCCTTTTAAGCAGCTTTTGCTCCACATAAATTTTGCATAATAGGTTTAGGCTTTGTCAAGGCAGGGCTTTGAGAGGGGAAAATAAACTTCAGGGGAATGTCTGAATGCAAACCCAGCAGCCCATGGGAGCAGATCTCAGGAAGCTTAGGTGGTTGTTGGCCAGCAAGGCCTGGGAATATTTTGGAGATAACGTTCTTGGATTGGAAGATCTTGTGTCTAGTCTGGCCATTCCCTTTGAATGAGATAAGAGACCTGATTTTAGTTTATAAATAGGGTTATGTCCTGTCTCCTTTTGAGCTGTAGAGTCAAAAAGGCAAGAAAGAAGCTCCCTGTGGTCTCACCCTGAACTGAGACTCCAGCTGGCCCTTTGGCTGGAAGCTGCAGCTTTGGAGGGGATGTGCTGGTGGGACTAGATAGGTGCTCTCTCTTCTCCTTCCTTCCTCAATAATCAGTCAATAAGTCAGTAATCCTCAATAATCAGAGTTAATCAGTCCCAGTAAGGGATCCTGTTGGCTCTGCCTGCTCTCCTGGCCTTTTGGGACTCAGAAGTTTGGTGTGAAGGCTGCCAGGAGCTGCATCTCAGAGCTCTTAGCTGTTGCTGATGTGCCTGTCCTTGTGCTTGCTCCCTGTCTTTCAGGAAGATTATGGACTCAGGAGAGCTGGATTTCTACCAGCACACAAAAGTCTGTTCCAACACCTGCCGGAGCACCAAAATTGACCTGACTGGAGCCAGGGTGTCCCTGACCAGCCAGACATCGACAGAGTACATCCCCCTGACTCCTGCCTCTGCTGATGGTACGTGCAGCCATTCCTCCCCTCAGCAGGGGCTTTGACACATCAAAGCACACGAATGCCACATAACCAAGGTCCCTGTGGCTGCCCAGTCTCTGGAAGGGTCCAAGGCCAGGTTGGACAGCACTTGCAGTAATCTGGTCTAGTGGAAGGTGTCTCTGCCCATGGTAGGGGGTTGGAATGAGCTTTGAGGTCCCTTCCAACCCAAACCATTATCTTATTTTGTGAATTTGACCTATAATTGCAGGCATCTGTTTCTTTGGAAAGCATTCTAATTTTGAAATACTTCTATCCTTAATTTGTTTTGCCCCTGAGTATTAAGAACAACCCTTGAAGTCCCCCACACCCCAAGCTCCTGGTGGTGCCTCTGGGACAGGATAAGCCCCTTCCTGGCTCTGCAGAGTACCCATTCACCACATCCTGGTATTGTGGTGGGGATGCTGATGCACAGCACAGCCCGCTCCATTCCCCTGTTAAACCTGAGCTCACCAATGGGAGATGTTTGCCAGCTGCTGGGCTGTGCTGAAATAAGCAGGGCCCTGAAAGCTGCAGAGTAAAGGAGCAGAGGGACTGGATTTAATGGCTGCAACTGAGCATTCCAAAGGCCCTGCACAGCTCTGTGGTGCTCTGGCCGGATTCCCATCCATCCTGCTCCTGTGGATGGCATGAATGACGCCTGTTCCCTGGCTCTATGGTAACAAAACTGCTGAGATTTGGCAGAGCTGGAGGGAAGGAGGGATCCCCCTGCATCCCTGTGCAGTGAGGGACTGCTCTTCCCTTGGAGGCTTTAGAAACTCTCCAGACAAATGGTGGCTGGGTGAAAAGGGCTGCCAAAAAAATCAGACTCTAAATCTGTTTGACTTTTGCCCTGAGCAGTGCTGGTGTGTTTGCAGGGGGGAATGGGAGGGGAGTGCTGCTCTCAAGTGTGTGTTCTTGTTCTGCAAAGGTTGCAGGAGCAATCCCTGGAGATTGCACTCTAATGTAGGAAAATAAGTACAGCTGGCACAGCAACCACTTAAGCGTCTCTGTTAAGCATTGAGATCTGCATTCAAACAGATGTGATCCTGTGCAATATGAAGGAGAAGTCACAGAAATGCAGCAAGGGAGTGCTTCCCTTGGAAACAGCCTGTGAAAATACAGGGAAAGATCAGGACCTGGGAATTTTTTTCTCTTCTTTTTCGCTATTGGTTGCAGTGAACGGATCCCCGGCTACAATAACCATAGAAACATGCGAGGATGCCAGTGATTGGAGCACCAGCATTGGAGGTATGGCTTGGGATCCCGCAGGGCTGGCTGGGTGGAGGAGATGTGGGGAAAGAGGGAAACAGCAGGATAAGGAGCAGGAAGGACCCTCTTACCAGAACAGCCTTGCACGAGCCTCCACTGGGATTATTCCTTCGCTGCTCACAGAATAGCACTGTGTTACATCCCACTGGTGTGCAGGCTGGCTGCACAACCTTGGGATGAAGTTGTTTCTAAGCACCAACATATCAAAGCCAGGGCCAAATGTGGCTCTAGGGGAAAAAATTCTTATCAGAGGGGTCGTGAAATCATTCTCCTTGGTGCTACTGGCTGTAGCAAGGTGTCCTGTTGGTTTGGGACAGGGGTGGGGAGAGTGTATCCTCCTTTGGGTTCATGCTCTGGGTGGGCTTCGCTCCAGCCCCATGAGCCCAGGGGTCTCTCCCACCCTGGCAGGACTGCACCCCTGCAGGGGTGTCCACAGGGAACCCATAGCAGATTACCATTAAACCCTGCTGAGGATTTTGAGGTTCTCCTTTGCTTCCTCTTTCTCCAGATGACACCTTTGCTTTTTGGCAAGGTCTGAAGGACAGTGGTCTCCTGGAAGAAGTGATCCATGAGTTCCACCAGGAGCTGGTGGAGACCATGAAGGGCTTGCAGCAGCGAGCACAGGATCCCCCACTGCAGCTTGGGGGTAAGGACCTGGACATGGGTGGTCAGTCATCTTGAGACAGAGGCTTGTGCAATTTTTTTTTTATCCTTAGGGATATCTGGATGGCATGATAGGGACATAACTTATCATGAAAAAAATCTAACTTCTGGCTGATTGGTGAGGCTGCCACTTGGGGATAATTCAGGTGACCTCAGTTCTCCAGTTCCTTGTGCCTGGAGCTTCCTATTTGCTGGCTCTGGGTCTGGACAAATGCTTGGCTTGGAAACTGAGGTGGAATTGAGGCCATTGGAATAGCAATGCAGCAAGCAGCTACTGTGCCAGCAGATTTCTTATCACCCCTGCTAGGCAGGAGAGGACTGTTTACATGCCAGTGATCTCTTGCCCTTTCTCATGGCTTCCGCCTTCTTGTCTTCCCCAGCCTCTTGCATTACCCTCCCTCAGATTTTGGCTCTCTCAGCTGGACGTGTTTGTTGTCGTGTGGCTTTTGCCAAACCACAAATAGCTTGCGCAGGGAATTTTGCTTCCTCAAAGATTCTGTGTCTTGTTTTTAAGATGCTGTTTTACTCAACAACATAGTCCAGAACTTTGGGATGCTGGATCTGGTCAAGAAGGTCCTGGCCAGCCACAAGTGCCAGATGGATCGCTCGAGGGAGCAGTACACACGGGATTTGGCAGGTATGCCCTGGACACAACGGTGTGGCACCGGGCATCCTGCCAGTGCCTTTTCTTTTGGGCTGAGAAAGTGGGGCTTGTGTTAAAGCTGGTATTTGTTAAACCAGCCACACCAGGCATTGCCACAGGCCTGTGGGAAGCTTATCCAGGATCCAGGCTGAGCCAAACCTCTTCTCTCTCCAGCTCTGGAGCAGCAGTGTGACGAGCACCGCAAGCGAGCGAAGGAGCTGAAGCACAAATCGCAGCATCTCAACAATGTCCTGATGACCCTCACACCCGTCTCCGTTCCCACGCCTCTGAAACGCCCCAGGCTGACCAGGGCCACCTCCGGACCAGCTGCCATCACCTCCCAAGTCCTGTCCCAGCCAGCGCAGCTCGCTGTCACCCCTGGCGTGCCAGTGTCCCAGATTGCCAGTCTCCCTCTCGGCAAAGTGGTCTCGGCTCTCCCTCCTTCGGTGCTGGGGAAGAGCCCAGCCCAGCCCCCTGCTGCAAGCTCCCCAGCCTCCCCTCTGCTGGGGGGGTACACGGTGCTGGCCTCTGCCGGCTCCACCTTCCCCAGCACGGTGGAAATCCACCCGGACGCTTCCAACCTGACGGTGCTGAGCACGGCTGCGGTCCAGGACGGCAGCACTGTGGTGAAGGTGGTGAGCCCCTTCCAGCTCCTGACGCTTCCAGGACTTGGCACGACCATCCAGAATGTGACACAAATAGCTCCCAGTGGGAGCACGGTCGTGACTGTCCCGTCTGGTGCCACCGAGGCTGCCGGGGATGAGCATGCTGCCGCTGCCATCGAGGTGACTGCAGTGGCTGATGAGGCAGAGCAGAAGTGAGAGGGGGGACTTGCCTGGAGGGACGCTGGCCGTGCCACTCTGGGGGGAGCTGCCTCTTCTCTGGCTGCGCTGTGGGATGAGAAGTGGTGTCATGAGGGGCATGGGCTAACAAGACTCAGAGCAGCTCGTGTTGGGAGCAAGGAGATTCAGGGCAGAGGGAAGGAGGGGGGAGGAAGGACGCCTGGAGAAGGGAAAGGTAGAAATGCCCTGCCTTGTTTGGAGGAGAGAAGAAAAAAAGAGCTTATTTTTTATAAAGCTTTCCTTCCCTGTTCTCTTGGAATAGCTTTCCTGCTCTGGGTCATCAGCCCAGCCTCGTTAGCAGGCACAGCTGGAGCAGTATCCATCAGGAGGAGTGGACAGGAGCAGGGAGAAGGCCGTAGCAAAAGGAAGCTACTGAGGGTGTGCAGGGAGCTGGCTGCTCCCCGTCCCTAGGGGCTGCAGTAGTGGAGAGGGATGCCAAGAGCAGTAATTCCATGGATCTGTACAATCATTGACAGCAGGAAGTGCTCTGGCAGCATGGGCACAGGCCCTGGGAGGTTGGGTTTTGTGTGTGACACTGGCTTTGGATGGCAGAAACAAGTGGGAGCTGTTGTGACAGTGGGCATGGTGGTTACCCAGGTCTGGGGAAGGAGCAGGAAGAGGTGAACCCAGAGGGGTGAGAAGAGCTGTGACTTCTGAGGATTTAGGGTCTTTTTCTAATTTTCTCAAAAAAAAGAAAAAAATCCATTCTTGGGATTTTTTTTAAGCCAACGGCGATTTTTAAGCAAAGCCCTGGTTGGGAAGCTCGTTCTGCATGGCAGAGCCGTGCTGTGGAGCGTGCAGAGCTGAGCCCTACGGCTGTGCTCCAAGGAGCTCACACTTCCTCACAAGCGGGGACCCTGCTGTCCCCAGCCCCCAGCATCCTGCAGGAGCCTTGAACCCTGCGGGGTTCAAGCAGCTGTTCTGTAACGGGGTGCTTGACCCCCCAGTTCTCCTTCAGCCACCCCACTCGCTGCGACTCTCACCAGGTCCCATCCCAGGGCCTGTGTGTCTCACGCTGTCTCCGGCTGGAAGGAGTCAGGTGCTTGGAGTGTTGGGGTTTCTCCAAACTTGATCTGGTAACAGCAGCAACGACAGGTCACTTTATTGAGTAATAAATATTTTTTTGAAAGAATGTTGCTGGTTTATTGTTTATTTTTTCTGTGTCCAGGTATGACAGCTGGGATTGTGAAATGAGGTTAAGGCAGGACAAGAACACGCTTTATTAAATATAAATGTCCATGTCCTCTGTGTTCCTTCTGGCCATGGGTATGCAAGGAGCCTGAAATGTGGCTCCAAAGTCTGGTTGTCCATGGTACGGCTGGCACAGCCTGGCTGCACCCAGTGCTGATAATCACTGGTGCCCAACCTGTGTTTAGAAGAGTTCTGACACGTAATCAGGAAGAAAAGTGATCTATTCTTCTGAAGCGTTAGATTTTGTTTCATTTTGGCCGAGACTCAGCTGAGGCTGCAGCTGATGAGGAGGAGTCCTGCCTTATCAGAGGTTTTTCCCTCCCAGCTGCCTGCTGCTAAGATATCACCGTCATATCTCTGTACTTGGGACAGCAGTAGCATGTCAGACCGAGGACATATAAAGGGTTGTGATCACCCTGAGTTGCCTTTTGCCTCTCCGGCGTGAGCAGCAGTGCTGAGCCACACCTGAGGTGTGTTTCTAGCCCGAATTCCCCCCTTCCTGTGCTGCAATGGTGAGTGAATGTCCCTCTGCCACACGGGGACACTTTTCTCCAGCAGTGCCAGGGCTGGAAAGCTGTGGTGTCTTTGCCCAGCCATGGAGAGCTGTGGGTTGAGCATACTACTCCAGCCATCTCTGCTTTGGCCAGACTTGTCTGGGTTATCCAGGGGTTGTGGGAGAGGGAATGTTCAGGTGGAAAAGGATGGCCTGAGAGACCTCCTGGCTCCTCTTTAAAGGTGTCTGAGAGGTTATACCAGAGCGTGGGCTGGGTCAGGATTTGTGTCAGCTCTGTGTTGGTGTGGTGCAGCAGTGGGCAGCAAGGGCTGGGGCAGAGCAGAGCAATCACGAAGCAGCAGCTCTTCTCTGGCTCCGTGCACCTTTACCTGCCCTGTAGACTCCTGATCACCTCACCGGCAAAGCATTCCCAGCGTCGGTGTACTTTACCCTGCAAAGCAGCTCTTCCTTGGGATGTAAACAGCTCCCCAAGCAATAAAAGCTCAGCCGGCAGATTTGGGCTGGTGCAATTCTTCCCTCCCTTTGCAGCAGCTCTCGGGGCAGCCAGCCAGGGAGGTGCCGGTGGGGCAGCCCTGCCTCCCTCGAGAGACCGCCCGGGACGTTCAGCGATGCCCCAGTGATGTGCTCCACTCCTGGGGTGGCTGTGCTGCTCCAGCGGCGCTTCCCCGCCCGGCCGAGGGCAGCTGGGGGCTTGCAGAGTCAGCAGCTCGCGGTAGGATGAGGGCTGAGAAAGAAAAGCAAAGAAGGGAAGTTGTCTGCAGCGAGATGTATGCGGAGATTATCGGTGTCTGGATGAGTGGCCTTGGGCTGGATGCGACCGTGGGCGACTGGGTAGCATTCCCTGGCCAGGGGGAAGTCCCGTGTGAGTGTGGCAGCAGATCCTGTTCTTGCAGCCCTGGTTTCAGCAGGGGTGGTGAAGCACTGCTTGTGGAGAGCACATCCTACCTGTGGATCAGCTCTCCCTTCCCACGGCACAGAGACCTGGGGCTCTGCAGGGGGAGCCCCCAAGCCCTCCCCAGGGGGCTGCACGCCATCCCTGTGGGCTCCCAAGGCTGCAGTGGGTGTTGTGCACCCCACAGCTGGGACATGGCTGTGGGTCCCAGTGGGTCAATCTGCTCTGTGAGCCTGGGGTCCTTGGGCAGGACTGGGGCTCTCAGAACCCATTCTACCAGCCTGGTGCTGCTGGCAATGCATTTCTGGGGTCCCTTGGGTGCTCAGGCTGAGATCTGCTCCCCTTTCCTCCCGTGGGGAGCCCAGGGCTGCTCCGCTCACAGCCGGGTGTAGAGGACTTGCACTCAGAGACAAAATTATGTAAGGGTTGCAGATGACTCATGCCAAGTCCCTGTTTTCCCTGGGTTATGTGGTGATGGAGACTCAGCCACTTGCATTTTCTCCTCCAGGTATTCCACAGGAGCAGTATTTGGGGGAGAGCAGAGGCTCCCACTTCCCGCGCAGAGCCTTGCCACGGTCCTGCCTGGCAGCTGCCCGTGGGGTGCCAGGGAGTGGGGGCTGTGAGAAATCACCAATTCCTCACTCTCTGCGTCTCTCTGGGCAGGTTAGAGCTGTTACGGGGACAGAGCTGCTTCAGCATCCTCGCGGGAAGGCTCTCCCAGCTCCCAGCAACTTTCTCGAACAAGTGGGGGGTGTGCAGCACACAAAGGGCAGCGTGTCTGGCGCTGGGGCGGGGAACAGCAGCGATGGTTTCCTGGGGAAACCGCTCCGTGACTGTCGGCCGTGTCGCTGCAGGAATGGAAACCGAAACTCGGGGCTTTCGGCTCGGTGTTTGTTTGTCTAAAATCAGCAGATCCTGGTTTTCGACTCTCCCCCGCCCTAGTGCTGTGGATGTGGTGACGCAGCTTTGCCTCCTCCCTGCTCCAGCAAGTGGCTTCCTGCGCTCTGGCGCCAGCGATGGAGGGACAGCAGAGCCGGCTGTTCCCGGCGCTGCTCCGCTGCTCCTCGTGTGTTGAGCAGGCCCGTAAGCTTTATAAAATACAGTGAAAGTTGTTTGCTTTTAGAGCCGGAGGGAAAATATCCCACCTGTAAAACCAATGAAACCTCCAGATATCCCACCTGTAAAGCCAGAGTGAAGCCTCAGTGCCAAGACTGCTTCACCTGGGTAACTGGGCACTGCCCGTCCTGGCTCGGGCACCTCAGGGGAGTGGTGCCAGGTATTTTGCTTGTTTTTCACTGCTGTCTGATGGTGTCACAGAAACCTCTGATGTGGTTTAGAGTCAGGGCTGCAGAGAGGATGATTCCTGCCCCAGGCAGTAGCAAATGGGGATGGACTCTGATACCAGGGCTGGGCTTTGCTTGGTCTCTCCTTCCCAGGCAGGTATTGGGCCCTGGTACTGCACAAACCATAACAGTTCCCATGGCAGCTGCAAGGACAAATCTGGGAAGCCCTTTCCTGGATGGGAACACTGAGCTTGGGGGCTTCACGGGGTCAGATCCTGCTGTGAGGCTGAGTCACCCACTGCTCCTTGCTGACAGAGCACGGAGTGCAGCAGAGCCTGGTAGCCATGGCCAGGTGCAGGTGGCCATCATGCCACAGGTCCAGCAATGGCCAGGGTGTTGTTGCACAGACCTGGTGGCTTTGCTGCCCAGGAATGCCTGGTTTCCACAGCCACCCAGTGCTCTGCTGGGAACAATCCAGTGCCCACTGCTCCAGTGGGGTCCATTCAGCACCCACAGGCCTGAGCTGGCCCACTCCTCTTCTTGGTGGGAAAATCCTTTTCTTGGCTCCCCAGGGTGCTACTGGGTGGGAGGCAGGTGAAAGTTCCCTCTGGGGCACTCAGCAGCTCTGACTGCACAAAGCAGGAAGGTCAGAAACATCGTTTCTCTTCCTCCTTCCACTGTGTTGACAAACGTGCCAGAAACCGGTCTCTGCCCCTCCTTCCTCCCTACTCCAGTGTCGGCGTGCCCCACAGGGTGGCTCTGTGTTTCCTCCTCCCATTTGCTTTGAGGAAAAACTTTTCTTTTGTTGCTAAGGCTGGCTTTGCATTGAGGCGCACCACCAAGCACAACGCGCCCATCCATCGATGGAAGGATTGAACAGCGTCCCTGTCAGCAGCGACATTTTGCCTCTGGTGCCTGCGATTTTTTACAGCACTTGTAGCTGGAGGTGTGTTATTTCTCCCTAGTTGTTTCTAGGGCTTGCAGCTGGCTTCTGGCATGAAGATAATTCCATTAAGTCGGAATGCTGGGGCTTGACCGCAGTGTTGGGCACAGCCTCTGCTTTACAGGTCAGGACTTTCTGAAGTTTTGTGTATTGTAAGAGGTGAGATGCGGCTGCTGTTGTGCGTTCCTGGGGCTGGGGCTGTTAGAGGAGCTTCCTGCGACTTTGCTTGGGTGCGTGTGTTTTGGGGTCATATCGGATTGAAAGGTTTGTTGGTTCTGTATGCATTATCCGCAAATTTGCCCGATCACCAAACGGCACAGAGGGAGGGCACTGCCTAGTGCTGGGATGAGGTGCTAAGCTGTTGTGGGATGGGTTTGGTGAGGTGCAAAGAGGCTGAGAAGGAGCTCCACAGCCCGGGTGCTGAGGAATGCCCCACTGCTCGGGCGCTGAGCATCAGCTGATGGTGCTGGTGCGGTAACGCGTGCCCACAAACTCGAGTGCGGGCTCTTGCCCCCCGGCTATCGGTGCTGCCCCACAAAACACGACGCAAATGAGCCTCGGCTGCTTCCGGGGGTGGATGTGGGGTTTGAGTTTGTTTTTGGCTCGAGGCTGAGCTCTGCAGCGGGTGCATCGCGCCGGGAGGAAAACCGAACAGAAAACGAAAGTGGTGATGAACAGAAAGGAGGGCAGTGCTCTGCTCCCCATCCCTGCCACTCCGAGCCCCGTTAAAAAGGAGGCTGCCGGGGGGGCCGAGCTGAGTACCGGAGCTGCCGCTCAATATTCACTTAAAACTCCGGTGCCACCGCTCCCAGCTCTGGACCGAATCTGAGCGCGAGGAATCCCGACCTGCTGCGGGTGAGAGGCGCCCCGGGGAGCGGCCCCTCTGCACTTGGGGGGGACAGGACTCGACCCCGATGCGTGGGGATGCGGGGGTGGGACGGGACTGGGGTGTGAGTCTGGTACCCCTAGGACCGCCCGTCCTGTTCGCTACACGATGCGGGTGCTGCTGTCCCGCCGGTGCCGCTACCGGTACCGGTACCGGCTCCTGCTGCGCTGGATGCCGGTGCTCGCTCCCCTTGGTGCCCCTCCCCCTTGGTGCCTGTCCCGCCCTGTTCGCTGCCTGTCCCTCTTGTCTGGTGCCGGCTCCCCCATCCTGGTGGCCGTCCTGGTGCCGGCTGGGGCTCCCGTTGGTGCCGGTACCGATCCCCCCCGTTTGATGCCCGTACCGGCTCCCGCTCCCCTCCGGTGCCGGCGGGCGGGGCGGGGCGGGGCCGCCGTGATGCAATTTCCGCGAAGTCCGGCCCCGGTTTGAATGCAGGGAGGCCCGAGAAGAGAAACTGCCGCCGGCAGCGAGTCCCCGGGTCCCCGCGGGTCCCCCATCCCGGCGGCGGCGGCGGTGAGAGCGGCGGGGGCGTTCCGGGTGTGGGGGAGCTCCGGGGATGGGCGGTCAGCGGAGCGCCCTGCGGGGCTGCAGGACCGAGGGTGCCCCCGGTAGCCCCGCAGCGAGCCCTGGGGTGCTGCAGGGCGTGCGGGATGCTGCAGGGCGTGCGGGGTGCGCATCCCGCTCAGCCCCCGCCCCAGCTCGCAGCGTCCCTGCCTGGGCTGGGATGCGTTCGGGAGAGGAGGGTCATAGCCAGGGTGCAGGTTTCGAGGTGCAAAGTCCTGTTTGGAGGGTGGAGAGAACCCCGGGGGTGCACAGTGCTGCCTTCGGTGAGCGATCCCCGACAGCGATATTCTAACCCTGCTGCCGCCTCTGAACTTCGGGGATGGCATCTGGGAGCTCCCGGTGAACTTACAGATGGATAAAAGCAGATGCAGCATCTGGGAGTCCACGTGTCTCGGGGCTCTGCACAATCTGGAGGGTCTGTGCCTGCACACACAGTCGGGCAGTGGTGTCGCGGCTGTCACTGCAGCAGCCAGGATGGTAGTGCCGGCTCTTGGGTGGGATGTGGAGAGAGCTGTGTGGTTGAAAAAGGCTGGGAAAGAGGGGCGCCAAGAACATTGGAGACTGTTTTTGCACTGGAGGGAGATTCCAGAGGGCTGCGTTTCGGTACAGCCAGGACGACTGCGGGTGGTGGGGTGGCACTGGCCAGCATCTGCCAGGCAGTTCCTCTTTCTCTGTTTCCAAACCCACCCGGCCAGCCGGGCTGCATTGATCACTGGTGCGGTGCTGGAGATGCTGGGAAGGTCTTGCACTGTTGCTCTGAGTGCTGCCTGTAGCTCTAGAAAAACTTGCAAGGGCGAGTGCTTGTCTAGGTCCTGTAACCTCGAGGCACATGGTTCCCTGTCCCCATCCCTCTCCCAAAACTCTTGACTCACGTCACTTGCTCTGATCGAGGGGCACTTGGCTTACTCCAGCGTAGTGCCTTGCCTAATGTTCTGTCAATAATTAACGAAGCCAAGAGCTGAGAGAAGGGCTTCATTCCTCCTGGTGGGATAAGATGGGTGCACAGCATCAGGACTCAGGGCACCATGAGCCTTTCTCTACCACAGCCGTGCTTCCCCTCGCCATTTCCAGGGAAATGTGATTATCTGTGGCCGCAGCGCTGCCCTGCAAGGCGCCTGCCAGGGACGATGCTTGGACACAGCGTGGCCCGGCCCTGACCCAAAGCGTCTTCCTGAGCGCAGAGGAAATGCCATCAGCGAGGCCATGCTGTGCTCTGTTTGGGTTTGGTTTGTGGCAGGGCTGGACCACAGCTGGGCAGAGGGTGCATGGGGCTGTGTTGGTGCCTGGGAGAGAGACAGAACTCGCCCAGATGGGGCTGGGGGTACAATAAATCAGCCTCTGTCTATCATGGTGACTTACCACCCATCAGCGGGATGTGAGGGGCTTTAAATGCCAGGCTGAGCTTTTCAGAATCAGTGTTTTTTTCTTGAAAAAAAAAGTTTGTTTGTTTGTTTGTTTGTTTTTGAAATATACAAAATTCGGCTTGTAAATCATGGTCTGTGGCTTGCTGGTAAATACTGCTCCCCATCCACTCTTACCTTTCCTGAAGCATTTGGATTTTGCCCTGTTGACATCAGTTTCCCAGAGGGACAGCTGTCTTGGGGCACACCTCTCGGAGCTTCCTTGTGCTTGCGTCTTCCCTCCACCCGAGCTTGGATTGCAGAAGTTCCCTTAGATTTTTTCTTTTCCTCTTTTTTTTCTTTTCTTTTTTTTTTTTTTTCTTTCTAGTGTGAGAGTGCTGTAGAGAGAAAAAAGCTTTAATCTGGCGTCAGCACTAGTGCTGTACAGAGACTTTGAGCTGGGTTTGCACTTCCTCTTCCCTCCCACCTCCAGACCCAGAGCATGTTCTGGCAGTTTGCTCAAAAATCAAACGCCTTCTTAAAAAAATAAACAGCAGGGGAAATGACCCCTTTAAAGGTGGAATATTCCCTCTTAGCTTTTTCCAGCTGGGATGCCCTGCCTAGGCATGAATTCCAGTGGCACCCTGGCTGTCCTGCTCGGTCTTTATGGGCAGTTCTTAAGCGTTTAACCGGGTGGGTCGGTGCCGGCGGTGCTGCAGGACCGCGTCTCCCGTGCCATGGGCTCTGTGGACGTGCCGGGACCGGCAAGTTCGGCTCCCTCTGCACGGGGCCGAGTGCCAGCGATCAGGTTTCTTCCTCTCCCGTGTGTGTAACTGAGGTACACCGGAGTTTTCACCAGTTTACAGTGTTGCATAGATGTCGCACAAACCCTGAGCTCGAGTGCCTTTCCCAGGAGGGCTCGGCCGGAGGCGGGGACTTCCAGGGGAAGGAAGGTGGAACTGCTGTCGGAGGGATACTAAAGTGTTCCCGAAACTGCAGATGTCAGTTCCACTGGGAACGTGCTGCCCTCGCCAGCTTCAAAGAAGCTGAAAAAGCTCCTGTGTCCCGCTCCGGGCTGTGTCCCCGCTGTGCACATTCGGGAACAACCTGGCCCCGCGCTGCCACCGCCGCCCTCCGTGTCCCCCCTGCGCCGTGCCAAGGTCCCGGGGCGAGCTGAACCTGCGGTCGCGAGGGACACTCCCTCTACCCTGAGATCCCGCTTAGCTCCAGTCCATCCCTGATCTCCCGGGGAAAGCCGAATGGGATTGCTCCCTTCGAGCAAATAGTCTCTCCAGGCTCAAACAGGAGGGATTTTGACCCCCACAAGGTGCAGGGTTTTTCCCTCTCGCAGTCCAGCCCTCGGAGCAGGCTGTGTCTCGCCAGACTCCTGCCTGGTTCCCAGTGTCCGGGGGTTTCTCTGGTGCTCGCAGTCTGGAGCAGCTCCAGGGGGTCTGCAGCCCCCACCAGCACCGTGCTGCCTTTGCTGTCTTGCTGGGAATCAGAGAAGCATCCGTTGATGCCCTTGGGCATGAGACAGATTGTTCCATGCTCCCTCCTCTCTTTATATGTGCTTATTTTCAAATTTTCCCAAGTTATTTAATTTCAGTGCAAAGCATTTTATCTGCATCAGTCAGCAAGCAGGCAACACCAGAACCTCAGCTGGGACTCCAATTTTTCTTTTTATGTGGTAGAATCCGAACAAACAAAGAGCTACTGACCCCTGGACTGACTACAGAAAGTTTTATTCCAATAACCATGACCTTGTTACAGCCGGAGGATAGGAATACCCTGCTCTCTGCTGGCCTCAGCCAGCTTGGGGTCACTGTTCTTCTTTCACTGCCAGCCTGCACTGAGTACTTCAAGTAAAGGTTTGGAAGTGGAGGCACAGAGCTGAGTCTGGGTGGTTTAGCTCTGGATGCAGAACTCATGGCATGGCACAGTGCTGTGGCACAGTGACCCCAATCAAGCCAGCGCTGGCGTGGGAGTCTGCCATGGAATCCCACAGCTTCCCAAAACAGAAACCTGCAGCTCTGCCCAGAGCCAGGCTTGCTGCCAGGCCTTGAGAGATAAACTGGGCGGGTGTTTATGCTCCAAGCACGTGTCTGACCTGATGCATATAGAGAAGCAGGATTAGATGACTCCTTCATGGCTCAGCAGCAGTGACACTGCTGTGACACTGGGATGGGAGGTGAGGAGCTCTCTAAGGGTATGCTGAGAATGTGGGTGATGCTCCAGCCACTTCCAGCTCATTGTTTGTTGTCTAGAGCTCCAGCTGGAGCAGCAGCCTCAGCTCTCCCTGCCCATTTTGCCCAACAGCCTGTTTATCCCAGAAGAGAGGAAAAGATTCTTAATTAAAAGTGCAGAAGCAATGCAAGGTTTGCCTTCCTACTCCACTGTTCACTGGACTTCAGCTGTAAATCCTGCTCTTCCCTAGCATTGCCAGAGACCCAGGCTGTGGTGGCTGCTGGCCAGGAGCCCGAGTTGGGTGCTCGGCACGAGGCTGGTGGCTTTTCTTGGCAGCACACCCTGCCCACAGATGTGCCCCGGCATGTTCCCTTCACCCTCACCACGTGGCCCAGCCACCAAACCCTGCAAACCTCATCGTTCCCAGGGATGCTCCTGGCCTCTGGTTACCCAGGAAACTGATGGCAAATGCTGGAGCTGGTGGCTGGAGAGGGCAGTGAGCTGTGAGTTGCCTTGCTTGCCACCAGGGCTGAGCTCTCCCAGCCGGATGTTTACTGAGCTGTGAGCTCGAGAGATGCCAGCAGGCCCCTGTTGCAGCATGCCCATCTCCCGGCCTTGGGTGCTGCATCCCAGGAGCAAAGAGGGTGGTTGCTTCAGTAATTAATTCCAATTAATCTTTTGTGCTACGGGGCAGATGGGCTGAGGGGCTGGAGCTGGGTTCTTCCCCCTTGGTGTGGGGCTGTGTGGCCAACTCAGGGAAGAAAACAGGATAAAGAAAGAGAAAGCTGGCAGGAGGGACCCAAGGTGGGGCAGGTGCTGGCAGCAAGAAGAGGAAGTTGGATCATGTGTCCATGGTCTGGGGGAGATCAGTGGCTGCTGTGGGGACTGTGCTGTGCCCTCTGGAGCAGTCACTGCTTTGCCACTTTGGATGGTAAATGCTGATGGTCTATGGGGACATCGGGGACCAGGCTGAGCCCTGCTGGGAACCAGCACCACTCGGCAGTCTGATTCCTGTGCAAAACACTCCCCTGGGACCAGGGCTGGTGGGGGAACAGAGCTGGAGGAGAGGGTGCTGAGGCCGAGGTTGCCTGGGTGAGGTTCCTGGCTGTGCCACTGCCTCTGTATGTGCCCAGCCAGGGATTGTCTGATGTTTCCTGCTAAGTCACTTGTTCCTTGTTCCTTTGTCAGGCTTCATGATCTTGCACCGATGGCTGGCAGGTATGCAGTGAGCTAGGACAAGGCCACTCGCCCCATGGCACCTCCTCCCCACGGCATCACCTTCTAAGATCTTCCCGCCATTAATTTTGCTACGCTCAAGCTGCTGCCAAAGATGCCAACGGCCAACAGCCCAAAGGTGCCACTGGGCAGCCTCCAGCAGCAGCTGGAGCTGCTCCTGGTCTGCTCCAAGTGCAGTGTGAAGGAGAACGAGATCACCTACCACCCGCAGGAGGTGGAGCACAAGTGCATGTACGAGATCCTGCTTGCACGCTGCCGCAGCCGCAGGAGCAGAGGCACAGCATGGAGGAAGGTGTCCCGGCGGCCCGGCTTCCCCAACCCAGCACGCTACGCTGTCTGCAGGTACTACGTGATGGGGATGGGCTGCAGCAGGCACAAGAACCAGTGTACCTTTGCCTGGAGCGTGGAGGAGGCCATGGTCTGGAACTTTGAGAGGGAGCACCAGCTGGAGCGGCGCTGGCTGAAGGCAGCGGTGCTGCAGGCACAGCTGGGGGCCCACCCTGCTGCCACCTCCCATCTCACTGCCAGTGCTGCCAGTGAGATCACCAGCGAGTTCGGGGGACACTTCCAGGAGATCTGCAAGCGTTGCTTTTTCGGCTGCCCCCAGCGCATCACAGTGGGTGGCTGCGGGTGGCTCTGTGAGACCCACCACAGCTGGGACCCACTCCTGGTGCACGTGGTGCTGGACAGCCAGAAGAAGCAGCAGTACACGGCCATCCGGCCCTGCCCCGAGTTCATTGAGACCCTCACCTACTGCCGCTTCGTGTCGCGGGGCCAGCCCTGCAGGCACGGCCCGCAGCGCTGCCAGTTTGCCCACAGTGACGTGGAGATGGCCGTCTGGGAGGCCGAGAGGGAGCACGGATTGCTGCGCTCCGACCTGCTGCCATCTGTGGGCACAGGCAGAGCCGACGGCGAGCCAGCAGCGCCCGCGCCCATGCAGTTCTATTGCCACATCTGCCTGGTGACCTGCAGCTCGCAGGAGAGCTTTGAGAACCACTGCTCCTCCATCGAGCATGTGCAGATGCTCTCGGCTGACAGCTCCATGCAGTGGGTTCACCGTGCTCCACCACTCGGGCTGACCAAGTTCTCACTGTGTAGCAGGTAAGACATCCAACAGGGAAGAGGGCAGGGGCAGCAGGGAGCTGCCAGCTCCCTGAGGATCCCCATGCCACCAGATATGGGTGGCACCTGGAACACCTCTCTCCCGGCAGAGCGGAGGTGTGTGAAATGGGGAACAGCTGCACTAAGGCTCATTCCAAAGAGGAGCTGCAGGAGTGGATCCAGAGGGTGAAGGTTTCCGTGAAGAAAAAGAAGCAAGCCATGAAGGACGGGCTCTTGTCCTACCAGGACCGGCTCCTTGCTGAGTATCGGATGTGCTCCAACGAGGTGTTAATTGTGAGTGGGGGGCACAGGGTGGGAGCGCTTTGGTCCAGCCCATCACAGGAATCCTCTGGTGTGAGAGCTTGGGAATGGACCCCACTGCTCACCTTCCTAATGGGGATGCAAAAAGAGATGTGGCATCCTCCTTCCTTCATCTCTTTGGAGACAGCAACCTGAGAGCCTGCTCATGGTGCCCGGGCTATGCCGTGTGTCCTCATGCTTCCCAAGGCTGCTGTGTGGGGACCCGGAGCAGCAGTGGGTCAGGATGGAATATGAGGATGTACTCTTGATCCTCTTGGGAGGATGTAGCGTAAAGGCAAAGATGAAGATGGCACTGTGGAGGGCTCTGAGGTGTGTCCCTGGGATGCTGCCTTCAGTCCCTCTCTTCTCATGACTCCCCACAGATGGCTGAGGACATTGAGGGTGTTCAAGTTGTGTGTGAGCAGCCTCTGCATGTGCAGCTGGAGGACAGGAAGAAGAAATATCAATGGCGGTTCAAGGTCCACTCTCAGGTAAGCTCAGTTCTTTGGAGGGTTTTTAGTTATTATTTCTGCAAGGGGCAGAAGGATGGGGATTTGGGCATGTTTAAATGACAACAAGTGTTGGGTATCTGGGAGCTGCTCAGGTGGTGCCTGCACTGGGGCCATTGCAGGGGTGCAGCCACTGTCTTGTGCAGTGGTCCTGTGGCAGACCTGGCTGCTCTCAACACCTCCCCTGTATCATCACAAATAACAATTCAGCTGCTTTCCTGGCCAGGATTTTGTAGATGTTGGGGGCAAAAGCCTGTCTTCTCCAAAGTAGATTTCCCATTTACTGCATACTGGTTGATATTAAACTGAAGCCTGAAGTTCTCTGAGACCTTAGAGTAATGGCTGCGGGATTGCATGAGGAATAAGTTGTGGGACTGACATAGAGTTTGGTTCCTCTAGCAGCTTTTTCTAGGAAATGCTGCTGGAGCAGCTCGCCAGCTGCTGGGCTCTTCCTGTGAGCTGCCCTCACTTTGTCTCTGTCTTCTCCTCAATGGCAGATGCACCTGCAGCACGTGGCCCTGCTGAAGCGGGAGCCTGGAGTCAACTTCTACTTCTCGGGGAATGGGCTTTCCCGGGGCCTGCAGTACATTTGTGGGGAGCACGTGGCCACCGTGCCCTCCTCGCCCCGCACCGCGCTGGTGGAGGTCAGCATGGAGTGCTGCATCCTGGGCATCTTCGAGCAGTGGGTGGTGTTCGACTTCGGCAAGCGCCCCGTGCTCATGCAGAAGATCAAGGTGAAGGTTGGGAGGCGGGAGGCCCCCCAGCACGTCCCCAGCACCAGGGAGAGCAGCCGCCCCGTCAACTTTGTGCGCTGGGATCGGGGTAACCGCATCATCATCCCCAGCGTGCCGAGGACCGGCGATGATGTGGTTCTGCTGGCGAAGTACAAACCTCCTGCTCTGGCACTGGATTACCAAAGTGAGAGTAGTGCAGTTGTTCCCATCACCCGGCTCAACTATCGAGAGAGGATGCACAGCTTCCTCTTCCGTGAGGAAGAAGCTGAGCAGGCTCTGATTGCCAAGTAAGTGAACCCTTTTGGGGTTCCCCTGGGGACCACAGGCCTGTTGCTAACCCTTGGGGCCATGCTGCTCCTGGGGTCTTATGTCCATTCTGGGTTGGGTCTTATGGTGCCTTCCCAGAAAACTGGAAACCTGCCAACCAGGATGGCTTGCTGGGTCTCATCCTGTGGCCGTGGGTTAGCTAGAGCATCATTTCTGTCTGTATGTGCTTGGGGTGCTGGCAGACCCTCTCTGGCTGTAAGTGGCAATCCCCTCTCCATGGGGTAGGGCTCAGGAACTGACAGATCCTTTCTCTGCTCTTCATTTGAGTGTTTCCTCCTTTCAGACTCAACCTGCGTGTGCTCATCTCGCTGACGCCCATGCTGCAGAGCCTCTCCATGGGGGCCAAGTTTGCTGTCTCTGGGGAGCTGTTTGCTGAAGTGCCTACCCCTTACAACCTCTCACCAGACACAGATGAGGGGTACCTGCTGAGCAGGTCTGTGCCCACTGCCTTCCTGGCACTTGACCCACCTGTGGACAATCGGGTTTATGAAGTTTTTGTGGAGCATAAAGCCACCACAGAGAAGACCATCTGGCTACAGATACCAAGCAGGTGCTGTTCAGAGCTGAACTTCAAGGCAAACACCTCCCACAAGGTGGAGATCCAGTTCCAAATAGACCAGCTGCTGTTCCGGCAGTGGCACCAGGCTGTGGACAGCCTGTTGGATGAGAAGCTGGTCCTGCCAGATGTTGCCAGTTGCTCTATCCCCTACTCTCTTGGGTCCCCACAGAGAGGCAATAACAAGCAGAAACAAGCCATCTCCTTCATCACAGGCCAGCCGACCACCAGCCGGCAGGTCCCACCTCTGCTCATCTACGGGCCTTTTGGCACAGGGAAGACATTCACCTTGGCCATGGCCACCTTGGAGATCCTCAAGCAGCCCAACACACGAGTGTTGATCTGCACTCACACCAACAGGTTAGCAGGAAGGGGCAACAAGAACTGTGGGCAAGCTGGTGGGGTGAAGAGGAGCCAAGGTGTATGAGCCAGAGCTGAACTGCCCTTTTCTCAGTGTGCACTTCAATTGCTTGTTTAAATAAATTAGTTGTTACTGAATTTATCTTAAACTGCTCTAGTTCCTACTAGGAGGAAGCCTTGCATGGGTGGAAGTCTTTGTGGAAGAGGCAGCACAGACTCATCGAATCCCTGAATGGTTTGCATTGGAAAGGAGGTTACTTGTCTTTTTCCAGACCCTTCACCTAGACCAGGTTGCTCCAAGCCCTGTCCATCCTGGCCTTGAACACTTAACGTATTCCTGCCTCATCATAAAATGGGAATATGGCTGGAGAGACAGTTTTCTCCAGCCTTTACTGTGTACTGCAAGAAGTAGAAAGCTGCTGCCTGACCATGCTGGGATAATATTGTGCTCTAGTTGCCCTTGAAGACTGTTTGGCTCTATGTACATGCCGATCTATTGACTTTTCCAGGGAGAGTTTGGGGAAGAGAAAATGCAGATCTGGTCTGAATGCCATTGGATCTGCCTTCAGAGAAACCAGGCCAAGACTGTTAAAATTAGAGCAGTTACACTGAAAAGAGTGTCCACATCCGACCCTGCAGGCTGTTACTGCCTCAGTTTTTTAATGCATAATAGATGGTGACTGCTAATCTTAGCCTGTTCCAGGCTGTTTGCTTGCACGGAAGCTTCTCCTGTAGGTCTTGTCTCACCCGGGGATGGGGATGCTTTGCTGTCAGAGAAGAGCTCCTTGTCACTTGTCCCTGGACAGCATCAAGGCCACAGGTTCTGTTGGGCACATCACATTTTTCCATAAGAGTGTCAAGAGATGTCATAGTCTCAAATACCAATTCCTATTTTAAATCATACTATTGAAAGAGGCTGGGAATTGGTGGCTGCATAGGTGCTGGCTCCTTTGTGCAGTTGTGAGCGTCTGCTGTGACAAGCGTGGTGTCACCAGAGCCAGGAGAGAAACTGGATGTGTGCTGCAGAAAGATGAGAGAGAACTTTGTGTCACAGAATTTAGGAACAGCACCAACAATTCTTTTCCCTTTTGTCCCCCTGCAGCGCTGCTGACATTTACATCCGGGAGTATTTTCACAACTATGTGACCATGGGGCATCCATGGGCTGTTCCCCTGCGGATCATCAACACCGACCGGCCCATCAACCTGACAGACCCCATCACCCAGATGTACTGCTGCCTCTCGCCAGACCAGCGCTCCTTCCGCCACCCCACGCAGGCAGAGATCGACAAGCACCACATCATTATCACCACCTCCATGCTATCCAAGAACCTGAAGGTCCCCCGAGGTTACTTCACGCACATCATGATCGACGAGGCTGCGCAGATGCTGGAGTGCGAAGCTTTGGTTCCACTCTCCTACGCCACTTTTGAGACCCGCATTGTCCTGGCTGGGGACCACATGCAGATAACCCCAAAGCTGTTCTCTGTTGGGAGTGGGCAATCTGCTGATCACACCCTCTTGAACCGGCTCTTTCAGTTCTACCAGAGGGAGAGGCATGAGGTGGCCATGAAGAGCAGGATCATCTTCAATGAGAATTATCGTTCCACTGCCGGCATTATTGAGTTCATCTCCAAGCACTTCTACATCGGCAATGGCAATGCTATCCAAGCCAGTGGCAACATCCCACCCCATCCTGAAATTTACCCCCTCGTGTTCTGCCATGTGTCTGGTGTGGCTGAAAGGGATATCTCCATGATTTCTTGGCAAAACGTCTCTGAGATAATACAAGTGGTTGAGAAAGTGAAGGAGATCTATCAGAGGTGGCCAGATGAGTGGGGTGTTCGGGATCTGAAGAAGATCTGTGTGGTCTCCCATGGGACACAGGTGTGTAGGGGAATCCTGCATTCCACCTGAGGGGGCTATGCCTGCACTGCTGACTAAACACTCCCTAAGAAAGACCTTTTAATCTATTTATTATTATTTGTGCAAGTAAAAATAGGAAATCTGGGGTCTTATGTGCCTTCAGTGTTTTTTTGAGGCACTCTCCATTTAGGTAGCATGTCCTGGGTGGTTGGAGCAGAGGTGATGGGATGGCTTAGTTAAACACTTCTATCAGCATCTTCTAGGCAGGGGTAATGACAGGTCAGTGGGAGCTCTGGCTGAAGTCAGCCCAGATGTGTGGCTGCTTTCAAGTGATTTGGGGAACCTGCAGCTGGGCAGGATAAGGGACTCTGAAGTTTGGTGGGTGGTGTTTCTGAGCTGGGTTCAGTTGTGCCTCTTTCTTACCAGGTTTCTGCAACAAGACAAGAGCTGAGGAAAAAGCAGCTACAAGAGGTGGTGGTGGAAAACTACGAAAATTTGCCAGGTTTGTGTCTTGTGCAACAGTCCCTCATGCCTGGCTGCATTTTGGGGTTTTCTGTGTGTGAGTCATACACAGCTTTTGCAGTCGTGCTGGTGGACAGGAGGGTCCATAGCAACTACAGCCACTGTGTAACAGGCAGGTGGAAGAGACACTGGAGTGTTAGCAGAGGAGTTTCCAGCATCTTTACATTTTCCTCCTGTTAAAACACAAAATATTGTCTCTTGTGGAAAAACACCTTTCTGGGAGGTGCTGCCAGGCAGAGCTCCCCTGCTCTCTCAGTGTCTCTGCCACCACTGCAGTCCAAGTAACACCCATTAGGAGGGAGTGCCTGGAACTCCTTTGGCTGATTTCCATCCCCTTCTGGTTGGTAGATCTTTGATTTTGTCTTTTCCTGAGTGAATAAGATTTCACACTGAATTAAATCTGCACCCAGCTGTCAACTCATTTCAAATATATGGATGTGGCTTTGTGGGAGGGTAAAAACCCTGTAAGTGCCATCCCAGAGACTTGAGTATGTGTGAATCATGTGAAGCCGTAAGTAACCAGTGAGGGAGGCGAGTGACAGAAGGGAATTGAAACCAGGATGGGTTCCAGTCAAAGAACAGCTCACTAGGAGGAGTCTCCTGCTCTGGATGACAAGAGAGGGATAAGGCTGGTTTTGTCCACAAGGACTTAATTTATGACTCATCCGTGTTTTCATTATCTTTTTTTTTATTGCGCAGCTGAGGCTCCTCACCCCAGGGGGTGTTTGTGATCTCCACACCCTTTCTTTAGAGCCTCTTCCCAGCTCTGACATCACTAGGATGCCTCTTGTTAGTTGTTATTTGTTGTGTGATCAGCAGAGCTCTTCCTGAGGGGAGAGATATCCTTGCAAATGATCACTGCTCTTGTTCCTGCAAGATCCTCAGTTCCTGAGGGAATTTGAGATTCACAGCGAACTCTACCCGTGTTTGCAAGGAGGGGCTGCTGGTGGCACTGGGCGCACTGGGCTACTCTATGGGTGCTCATGGCTGCACTGCTCCAGTGGTCTGCCTTTATCCCATCTCCAAGCTGTCCTTCCCTCCCTGGTGTGGGGTGGTGATGCCTTGTGATGTCCATCCTGGTTCATGCACAGAGGATCTCATGATCTCCAAGAGCTGCTTTACTCACATTCATGTTTCAGCCAAGTGGGGTTACATCAGTCCATGGCCATGTGGCACAGTGTAGACAGAGGTGTCAGCCAGGCAGGGTCTTCCCTGTTGGGTTCTCCTGAGTGACTTTTCCCTTGTCCCCTCTGGTGCAGGGCGTGAGTTTCGGGTCATAATCATCAGCACGGTGCACACCAGTGAGAGCCTGCGTGTCTCAGCCTCCCACCACCTCGAGTTCTTCAACGAGGCCAGAGTGCTCAACACCATCATGACCCGGGCTCAGTCGCTGGTGGTTGTGGTGGGGGATGCCGTGGCCTTGTGCTCCCATGGCCAGTGCAGCAAAGTGTGGAAACGGTTCATCCAGCAGTGCATCGATAAAGGGAGTATCTTCCCAGAGAACCTGACAATGGCTCAGATCAAACAGGCTGCATGTGAGAAGGAGAGCTGGAGCAGGAGCCTGGAGGAGGATGAGGAGGACAGTGACACAGACTCCTCAAGCTCTGAGGGCGAGAGCATGAATCCTGATGATCCCATCCTCCAGGAGCTCTTAGATGAGAGCAAGAACATGCTGGTGACAGTGTCTGATGAAGGGCTGCTGAATGTGAAGTCTGAGGCTTCAAACCACTGGGAAGACAAGCGGGAGTATTTCAGCTTCTCTTCTCAGACGATGCAGCAGTACCTGCACATGCACCCCCAAATGTACAAGAGATGTGAGCTGATCAAAGAGGCGTTCGACAGAGCTTCTGCCTTCACCCTCAATGACTCCCCTGCCATGAACATCCAGATCAAAGGAAGAGTTAACTGTGGAACAGCCTTCACTGGAGACGAGGTGCTGGTGGAAATCCTGCAGAACAGCACAGGCGACAGCAGCAGCAGCCACCGCCCGCAGGGGAGGGTGGTGGGCATCCTGAAGCGTGCCGAGAGAGAACGGATCTTCATCTGCATGATGGATGAGTTTGATCCCCGTGTGATGATACCCATCGATCCCACTGTCACCAAAATATTCGTCCCAGGCCTGAAGGAGAAACCCAATGTCATTCCCATCCGCAGGCTTGTCAATGGGAAGTACAGAGTGGTCAGGTGTGAGAAGATCAACCAAGAGACAAGGAGGTGCCAGTTCTTCTGTGTCCAGGTCATCTCCTGGCGGGAAGGGTTTTACTACCCTTTGGGGATAGTAACAGAGATCCTGCAGGCAGCATTGACTTTGGAAGAAGGGTTAAAGATCCTTGCCTTGGAGTATGGTTTGGAGAACAAATACCCAGCTGCTGTCACCAGAGAGTCAGCCAAATACACCTCCAACAGCAACATAAACCTCACCAAGGAAACTCTGAAGGACTGTCGGAATTACATGACCTTCACTATTGATCCCCAAGGTGCCAGGGATTTGGATGATGCTATCAGCGTTAGGGATCTTGGGCGTCGCTATGAGATTGGGATCCACATTGCAGATGTGGCTGGCATAATTCCCAAAGGCAGTGCCTTGGACCTGGAGGCAAAGAAGCGGGGTGTCACCTACTATGCTCCCAAGCAGGAGCCTCTGTGCATGTTCCCACCCAAGATCAGCCAAGATGTCTGCAGCCTCCTGCCGCAGAAAGATCGACGGGTGATCTCCTTGTTTGTCACTGTAGAGAAGGAGACTGATCAGATGTTAAAGGGAATCTTCACCATCTCCGTGATCCGCTCGGACAGGCAGCTGTCCTACGAAGAGGCAGAGCTCTGCATTAAGAACTGCTACAGAGGAGCAGCAGAGGCCCTTTGTTTTGATACTCTGGAGGACTGCATAGCTGTGGCTTATCACTTCTCCAGGATCCATCGGAAGTTTCGGCTACAGGAGGATTGTTTCTATGACCGACTGGATGAGGAAAGTTCCCCAGGTAACAGGGGGTCCCATCAGATGATAGAGGAGTTAATGATCATGTTCAATAGTTTCGTGGCTGAGTTCCTCACCAACCAGGAGGTGACCAGAAATGTCACTCCTCTCCGGTGTCAGTGTGAGCCAAGTCTTGCACAGCTGTCACAAATGAAAAACAAGTACAGCCACATCATTCCTTTGTCCATTCATCTCTTGCATCACCTGGGAGAAATGCCTCCTGGTCAAGACTCCCCTAAAAATGTGGAGTTCAGTCTTCTGGGCCCCATCTGGGAGCACTTGCAGTCAGCAGCTAATACCCGTGACTTCCAGAAGATGCTCGACCTCGTCGTCACTGATGACATCCACCCAAAGCTAGCCCCAGTGGTGCTAGAGTTCAGGAGACTGCTCAGCCGCTCCTACTTCTGTCGTTCCAACTCCACTGTCCAGTCTAAGGCAGGCCATTACTCCCTGCATGTTGACTCCTACACCTGGGCCTCCTCTCCCATCCGCCGGTACTTGGATGTCGTGGTCCAGCGGCACCTTCACTCTGTGCTCCGCAAGAAGCCCCTCATCTATTCTGTGGACGACATTGAGTTCCTCTGTCACGACTTCAACAGGAAGAATAGCCAGGCGGTGGCGTATGAGAAGAGAGCCCACTCACTGCAGATGGCCAGCCAGCTGAAGGACCAAGTGCTGCAGAAGATTGTCTTTGTGGTAGATATTGAAGAGATGAGCAGGTTTTTTAAAGTCCTATTTCCCCTGAACAAGGAGAGTCTTCCAGATCCGCAGAGAATTAGCTACAGGTCCCTTCAGCTGATAGAGCAGCCTGTGTTCATCCAGCAGCGGAGCAGCATCAGGCTGACCTGGAAGAGGAGGATGTACTCTGCAGAGACAAAGGAGCAGAGCCTCCGGGAAGGACCCCTCTGCGACAAGACCGTCACCCTCTTTCGCACCCAGATGTGGCAAGACGTGCTCACGGCCATCAGGAACGAGGAGTTTGACAGGGCCGCGTCCCTCCTGCAGCAGAGCAAGGAGCTGTACCGCCGGCACATAGGCTGGGTGCGCAAGAGCTCCTGCTCCCACTACATGGAGCTGTCCCTGGAGCTGAGTGCCGGTGATGCGCTCTGCTTCCAGCTCACCACCGATGTCAGCCGTGGCTTCCTGGTGCCCTTTGTGCAGCTGTGGTGTGTGACACCGGGGTTTGAGGTCTGCCTGCAGCACATGGAGAAGCCAATCGACTGCTTCTCGGCCTATGCCACGCTGCAGTCTAAGGACAGGTACAAGAACACCACGGAGTACAACAAGGTGTGGATGCCCATGAGCGCCATGGAGTCTGCGTCGTGTGCTGTGGCCGAGAATGACTCGATTATTCTCCATGATATTAAAATAAAGTGGGCGAAGCAAAGGACAAGCAAAGGACAGCTGCAAGGGAGCTTTGTGCTGAACAAGAAGTGGTTGGAGGACTGCTCCATTGAAGTGGATTTCTTGCACTGTTACCTGTGCATTCGTTTAGGTGGGTTGAAGCTTCCCAAGAACCCCCAGAGTGATGAGGAATGCCTTAGCCATGGCCTCCAGAACCTGTCTTTGCTTGACAATGGCAAATCAGAGAACAAACTTGTGGTTGATCCTGATACCTACGCCTGGGTGGCTCACGGGGTCACAGAGGAGTTCAACGATGACGAGAAGTCGGACAGGTCTAGTCAGCAGACTATGAATTTTTACATCCACTATATGTCTATGGAGACCATCCCTGTGGAGATCTCACAGGATTCTGCCAGGTTCACAGTAGAGCTCATTCCAAAGATGCTGCCAGACATGTAAGTGGGCTCAGCAGTGTGCTCTGGTTTACCTGGCTTCCCATGGGACCCCTCTGCTGCACCCCCATGGGCTTTCCTCACTGCTGTGACTGATCCTCTGAAAAACCTGCCCTTACCCTTACTCTAACTGGCTGTGTTGGGCTGTGGGTCTTTGGGGGGTATGGCAGGACTCCTCAGGTCTCTTCTCCAGAGGGTCTCGTGCTCTCTTGGTTGTCCCTGAGAATAGGGAGATAGGGGAAGGTGCTGAAATTTCCCTGATCACCTGCTTCTTACGTTACTGGGTTGCTGCAACTTGTATTACAAAAGGCCAAGTGAAGCCCTGTAGTGGGGTTTGCTTAGTGGAAGAGCTCCCTGATTTCCAAATCATTCCCCTTTGTTGTTGCTGCAAAGCAAGTTCTGCTCTTTTTAAATCAGAGCTGATGTCTAGTTTGCCCTTCCTCGTACACAGCACAGGCTGCTATGCACACCAATTCTGTAGCATTCTCAGGGCAGAATGTGCTTTCTTTTACATCATGAATTTTAGGAAATATTGGAAGCTAATCCAGTGGAAGTGGGTAGGCCATAACAAAACAGAGTTGGGACAGGAGTTGTGTTCCTTGCTCTCAACATCTTTGCAGGCTCAGTTCTTCAGTCAGTTGAGAAATGGTCCCAGATAGAGAGGAGCAGAATAAGTTTAAGTTATTTGTGGTTTAAGTTCTTTATGGAAGGAGGAACAACAAAGGAGAGAGAAAGAATAAGTACGGCAGTTGTGCAAAGCTGTATTACAACTTTTGCTGTTTTATGCTGCATTCCATTCATTCCTATTTTTCCTTGTCTGTCAGACGGAAAGAAAAAGCGCTTTGGAAGCTCAAGTATGCCTCTAACCTTGCTAAAAGCATCGCCCTTGGCCATGAACCTCCTCAAAAATGTAAGTGCAAATATGAACCTTTCTTACCTTGTGGCTTCTTGATTCTGGCCAGGCAGGTTCCCTGGCAGTTTCTGTGGGCCCTTGCCATAGGAGTGATGCTCTCACACCAGGAGGTTCCCCTGACAAAGAGATGAGAGGAGCTGCTATGTAATTTGAGATGCCTTGCTGGTGGCTGGCATGGCTGAGATTGTCATCCCCAGGACTCACAGAGATGGTTGATGGGCAGAGTATCTTGGCATGGGACAAGAATTATTTCTAGGTGGTCTTGTAATAGACCACCATCACTAGGTACCTGCTGCACCCTCTTGCTTAATCACTTCTGTGCTGCCCTCAGTAACCTTCTTTAAATTTGTTTTCTTGGCTCTTTGCTGTAACAGTGATGAAATCCAGACTCCTGCAGCAAAAATCCTTTGATATCCCTGGCAGCAACTGGAAACTTAACAAGAGTCAGACCCAGGCTGTTCTGGATGCTCTAAAAAAATCCTTCATGCTCATCCAAGGCCCACCAGGTAAGGGGGGACAGCAGAACACACCTGCTGTGGTATGAATGAGAGGTGAGAGCTGACCTGCTGCTTTCCATAGGACCCTCGGTGAGCCAGGAGAAGGGAGTGTGGGTTGGCATCACCCACAGCTGTACAAGGCAGTCCCCTCTGTTATTGATTTTATTTCATGGCTGATCAGCTAGATGCTGATCCAGAGCATGAGTGTTGTAGTCAAAATATTCTCAGCATACTCCTTTTTTTTCTAGGCACAGGCAAGACCGTTGTTGGAACTCACATTGTCTACTGGTTCCATAAACTGAATGAGGAGAGTGTTGAGAAGGACAAAACACCATGCTTGGAAGAAGAAAAGGAAAAGAGGAGAAAGTGCATCTTGTACTGTGGCCCATCCAACAAGTCTGTTGATGTTGTTGCTGGTAACTATCATCTTTTAAACCCCTGAAGTGGCTTGTACTGGTGGAAGGGACGACTCGTGGTGTGGAGGGGCAGAAAGTGGGGCTGGTCCTTACAGAAGACCCTGCACTGCAGGGCAAGGACCAGTGGAGGAGATGGGATGATGGGTGAGGGGCAGGGAGAGACAGGCCTGAGCATCACCAGTGCCTGGTGCTGTCTGAGCAGACCTGCCCTCCTTCTCCAGAGATGCTGCTGAAGATGAAGAACCTGAAACCACTGAGGGTTTATGGGGAGGCCATTGAGACAATGGAATTCCCATACCCGGGGAGCAACCGGAGCATCTCCCGTAAATCCCTACGGGATGCAAAGCCAAAACGTGAGCTCAGGTAGGACAGCATGGCCCTGCAGGCTCCATGGGTGCTGGGGAGAGGTGGCTTTTGCATTAGTAATGCTGAACAAACCAGAGCAAATAGCTTCATTCCACCACTGCAAAGCAGCACTATTAAGCTGCTTTCTAATTAATTTGTAATTAATTTTTTCAAGAGAATATATATACTCTAATGTAGCACCTAGTCAGAAATCCAGGTTGTTGAAAAGTCCCTAGATGTTTTCATCTCATTTTGCAGCAGGCCTGAACGTCTCTGACTTCATTCCTGCTTGCAGCTGCTAAAGGGAAGCAGTTGCATTTTATGTCCTCAAGGTTGAATTATTTGGTCTACAAAGATGGGAAAGTTTGGCTTTAGTTTTGAGTTTTTTAGCTAATGGGGTTTTGCCACATAGGCAGGTGGTGTGGTCAGCTTCACTGTAGAAGAAATCACTCAGGTCTCCGTGTTGAGGGAAAATATTTACATATTGACTCTTTATTCAGTGAAATAATCCTGCATCATCGTATCCGGCGGGCACCCAGCCCCCACTGGCAGAGTATCTGTAACTTTGACACTCGGGTGAGGAACGGAGAGGAGATTACAGAAGAGGAAACAAAGGAGTGAGTAGGAAGAGACCCTGGTGAGAGATGGCTGACTTTGGCTGTGTGCCACCTCAGAAGCACAGATTAATAAACTCTGTGTTGAGAATAATGATAAAAAATGATGAGCTCAAGGTTACAGGTACAGCACAGAGCCTCAGAATCATTTCTGCACTGGTGCTGTTGTCCATCTGGACCAAAATTCCTGTCTACCTATGTGACCCTTGAATCCTTCACCTGAACCCTCTGCCATGTTGAGTTCAGGACAAAGTACATTTCCTAGAGCGTCCATCCAAAGCCCTTTTCTGGGAACACCAGCTCATCCTGGGGAGGGAGGTGAAGCCAAAATCATTTGTGAAAACACAGCCTCTGCCTGGTTCCCATGTGAGGAATCTGGACATGTTTCCCTTATGCGTAACCTGGTGTTTTCTGCATCAACACTAGGTACAAAAGTTGGTTGGCAGAAGGTCGCTCGTATCAGCTGGCGTGTCACGATGTCATCCTGTGCACCTGCTCTGCCTCATCTGCCAGTGCCCTGGAGCACCTCAATGTCAGGCAGATAATCATTGACGAGTGTGCCATGTCCACAGAGCCCGAGACCCTCATCCCCTTGGTATGCCACCACCATGCTGAGAAGGTATGTCCTTGCCAAAGGATGTGTCTCTGGGACAGCTGCTCAGGGCTCTTGAACATTTTCCATCCTTTACCATGCTGCTCTTACAAGACCTGTTAGGATTTTAAGGTTTGTGCTTCTTTATGGGGTAGGTATTGCTGCCACCGAAAAAATATTCTGGCCCAGGTACAAAGTATTAACATGACAAGAAGCATAGACACAGCTGGGGCTGTTCAGCCTGGAGAAGAAAAGGGTCCAGGGAGACCTTAGAGCCCCTTACAGTGCCTAGAAGGGTTCCAAGAGAGCTGGAGAGGGATTCTGGGCAAGGGCATGGAGTGACAGGACAAGGAATGGCTTCACACTCACAGAGGGCAGAGTTAGATTGGATATTAGGAAAAAATTCTTCCCTGTGAAGGTAGTGAGGCCCTTGCACAGGTTGCCCAGAGAAGCTGTGGCTGCACCATCCTTGGAAATGTTCTAGGCCAGGTTGGATGGGACTTGGGGCAACCTGGGATAGTGGAAGATGTCGCTGCCAATGGCAGGGGGTTGGAACAAGGTGAGCTTCAAGGTCCCTTCTAACCCAAACCATTCTGTGATTCTAGAATTCTATGGTTCTTTGTTTTCCTCTCATCAGATGGAAACATTATCTAGGACAGGATCTTCATGTCATGTCCAATGTGATCTTTGGCTGAGGTTGCTGTAAGCGTAACATAAATAAGTAGCACCAAATGTCTGTGTAAAATCAGCCTTTCAAAGAGCTGATGGCCTTTGCAGTGCCACCACCTGGCAGCTGAGGTGTCTGCTCTTCCTTCCAGGTTGTTTTGCTGGGGGATCACAAACAGCTGCGGCCGGTGGTTAACAATGATGTCTGCAAGACTCTTGGCATGGAGACATCTCTCTTTGAGCGCTACCAGGGACAGGCATGGATGCTGGACACACAGTACCGCATGGTGAGGCCCTCCATGGATTGTCTTCTCTCCACCACAGAAAATCCAGGCTTGCCTTAAGCATCAGATGATAGTCTCCATTAGTGCTTCCCCTTCCTAGACACAGGATTATATCTAGGAATATGCCAGTGGCAGCTCCAGCAGAATGGCATTGTGTGTGAAGCCTGCCCAGAAAGGTGCTGCAGGCTGAGAAGTTCCTTGGGTTTTGTTCACCTCAGTTTTCCCCCTTTTCTCTGGCAGCACAAGAGCATTTGTGAGTTCCCATCGCAGGAGTTCTATGACAGGCGGCTGAGAACGTGTCCTCAGCTTGTTCGGAAACCCAGTGTGCTCCACCACAGAGACAACAACTGCTGCCCCATCATCTTTGGGCACGTGGAAGGGAAGGAGCACTCCCTCATGATTTCTACTGAGGAAGGAAACGAGAACTCCAAAGCTAACCTGGAGGAAGTGGCACAGGCGGTGAGCAGGGTCCTGGGGAATTGCTGGGGATGCAGAAGGGATGGTGTTGTGCTGGAATTGTGGGGGGATGATAAAGATATAAAGATCAGCAGTGTCTGCCTGGTGCTTCCTGGGTCTGGAGCACACCAGGACGCCCCTGGGCAGAGGCAGGTGTAGGACAACGTGATCCCAAGGCAGGCGGCATGGCTGGCCTGGGGAGGGATGCTGGGGGGCTCTTCCCTCTGTGAGCTCCCAGGTGAGCAGGACGCTGGTCTCTCCAGGTGAGGATAGCCAAGCAGCTGACACTAGATGGCACCATCCGGCCAGAGAGCATCGCCATCCTGAGCCCCTACAGCGCCCAGGTGTCCGAGATCAGTAAGAGCCTACAGAGGGAGGGCATCCGCGGGGTGACCGTCTGCACCATCATGAAGAGTCAAGGTGAGGGGACAGGAGGGGGAAGGTTGGGTTTATCCCCTCCTGGCTTCCTGAGGAGCTGCTCACACATACAGTCTTCGAGCAAACCCTACCCCAGGGTCATTTCAGCCATGGAAGACCAGATTTCTGGGTGATTTGTGATTGTAATAAATGCTTTGGAAGTCTCTGGAGTGCGTGGGCAGGGTGAGGATGTTGAAGGCAGGAAGGTGGAGGATCTCTAGTGGAAGATTTCTAGTGAAAGGTTCCCTGCCCGTGTCAGGGAAGTTGGAACACAGAATGTCCCTTCCAAACAAAACCACTCTGTGATTCTGTGCTTCTGTATCTGAGAAGGGTGTTAGAGAACTGCCGGAAGACATTTGTTCTCTTTGGAAAGCAATGACCAGGAGTCCAAAGGCCTCCAAAGCTGGAGAAACCCAGACAGTGGCAGTAGAGAAATGAGTGTCCTGTGGGGTAGAGAAATGGCCAGATGCTTCCTTCTAAGAAAATCTGGTTTGTTTCCACTTTCTAGGAAGTGAATGGAAATATGTGATCCTGTCAACTGTACGCTCCTGCCCCCGGTCTGAAATCGACAGGAAACCCACAAAGAGCTGGCAGAAGAAATACCTGGGATTTATTACCGACCCAAACCAGGTCAATGTTGGCATCACACGAGCTCAGGAAGGACTTTGCATCATAGGTTGGTATCCTCGGACCATGCACAAGTCTCCAGGGGAATAGGATTCTTGGATAAAGGGGTGGTGATCCAAACTAGTACAACCAGTGGTCTTGCTTTATTCTTCTGCCCTTTTGTCTGGGGTTTTGAAACTGGGCAATCTGGGTAAAGCAGGGCTCATTCACAGCTTGAATAGTGCAAGTATAGTTAGTTTTTCTCACGTTTTGTTTTGGACCATGCTGTTTCTGTTGCTTTCATGCTAGAGCTCTGTCCTAACAAAAATCTGGCTGCTCATTTTGCTCCTAATCACACAGGTGTAGGCTGTGATGTGTAGGGAAGCTGCTCACAGATACGATAGCATGGAAAAGAGAGCTGGGATTTCAGATATGTCCCTACAAGTGACCCTGCCCCCTTAGCTAGAGGTTCTAGACAAAAATGGAATCAGCCAAGCCTCTTCTAGCCACTAACCTGCTGTCCCTATCCCGGTGCCCACAGGGAACCGGTACCTCCTGGAGTGCAACCCTTTGTGGAGGAGGCTGGTCCAGCATTACTACTGCCACAACAGCTGCACTGCAGCTCAGGAGATCCGTGTCAGGAGGACCCCAGCCCGGTGCCGGTGAGGATGGGCCCTCTCTGCCTGAACTGCATTATGTGTGCCTTGGGAAGGACCAAATCTTTCCATTATTCAATGACCTACGGAGCCAAATGCAGCGGGGGATCTGGGAGCTTCCCACACCTTGACAACTCAGCTTCAGCATCTGTTTCAGCATCTTGAGGTGTTTTTAATCAGTGCAATCTTGGGCAGGAACTTTCAATTCTAGCAAACCAAAAAGACATTGGAGATAGATGATGGGCATGTGACTTTACTGATGATGCTACTATTTTTGTAACTGTAAGTTGTTCAGCAGAACCCTCATCTTACCTGCCACCGCAGCTGCAGTTTGGGAGGACCAAATATTTTCTCCAGCTGTCAGGGTTGCAATTTGGGGATCAAATGCTCAGTCCATTCATCAGGGTGGAATGACTGCATGCAGCGGAGCAGTGCAGCAAGTTGCTGTTTGCCATGGAGGACCAAAGCTTCTGGGTACTGACTCTCATTTTAAATCCAAGGACAGGAGATTTTTAGGACTTCTCATTTTTTACTTTTTTTTTTTTTTTAAAGTGAAGGAGGAAAGCAATGAGACATGCATGCACCACTCTTTGTCTAGCCAAAATGTTGTTCTCTGAGTGTGTAAATATCGCAGCGGCAAGGTGATTTTGTAAATAGATTTATGTGTTCTTTCTGCAAAGGAGGTTGTCCTCACCAGCATAAAGGCAATGAAAAGCGGGGACCTCTCCTACCAGGAAACGTTGGGATTTGTCAGCCCATTTTAAACTGTTCAGAATTTTATTTGATATCTCCTGTTGATCCCCCCTCCCTTTCCTACCCCACTTTTTTTAAAGCTGCTTTTAATTTATTAACTTTTAACTCTGTGAATTTGTTTCACAGCCTTATGGCCTGAGTTTTTAAGAGCAGTGAAGGAGTGTATGTGTATAATGTATTTTTATATTTTCTGTAGCCAAACTGCTGTGAGATGGTAGCTGTGGTTCACCAGAGGGGCTGCTTTCACCCAGTGACATGTGGCTGGTAGAGATGTACTGTGGTGAATGGTGCCCTCTGAGAATCATGGAGCTGCTTTTGGAAGCATGACAGTTTTGAGGGAGGGTGTCTTTTATCTCATTTCAATTCTGAATGTATGAAGTGCCTGCCTCAGCTCTCCCCAAACCACATGCTTGGCTGTCCTTAGCTGTTCATGTGGGATGGAGCTGAGATGCTATCACAGAAGTTTTCCTTGTGGTGTGAATCCCTGTGATGCCACAGCGCTATGGTAGGAGGAATTTTTTCCTGTTTGCAACTGAAATCCAGCGTGGCTCTTTCCCATGTGGAGGAATGGCAATAGGAAAGCATTGTGTGTGGAAAAGTCTCTATTTAATGCTGTGTTTCTTCTCATGACTCTGTGTTAGACTTGACTCCAGAATCTATGGGGAGGTTTTGTTATTCTCTTCCTAGTTTAAATTACCTTCCTGCAGTCTGCCTTTGGGGGATTTGAGCTGTATGCCGAAGACCACCCAGGCTTGCTCTTGTCCTACTGAAGCATAATAGTGGACATATGGCTGGCAGTTCCATGAGAGATAAAAACCCATAGGAAGTATCTCCTGCTGGTTCTAAGGATGCTTGGTAAAAGCTGGTAAGGTGTAAAATTCATTGTTCCTCTTTGAAGTCATCCAGCGTGGGACATTAAAAGATTCTGCACCAGCCTGATTAGCAAATATTATTGCAATTCCAAAATAAGATTGTCTGTAGATCATTCTGTGGACTACTGAAATGCAATCATCTAGCTCCAAGATGCTATGGAGAATTGCAAAAAATGCTGGAATTGTTGGGATAACTACTTTAGCATGGTGCCAGCTTCATTTAACAAAGCCACCTTGGTTCCTTTAGAGCCAGTGGGTCTCATTTTCATGATCTCCTGTAAGTGAAGAGTTTCTCCCCTGGGTTTTGTGCTGGTTATTTCATACATGTAACACAAACAAGGAGACTCACCCCAGATGTAGTGGCTTACTCAGTGCTCTTGGAGGGGATTTGGCCAAGAGAGAGTCCTCATAAAGCAACTCCCTTTGTCCTTAGTGGGAAAAAAGTGTTTATTTCTACTCCATGGAGGTAGAGTGAAGTGTTTTGCTTGGTCACCTCTGTGTTGCAAGACAATATACATGTTATTTTTTTTCTTCTGAGGATGTATTTTATAACTGGTGATTAGGAAAAGCAGCAGTTACAGCCAGGCTGGGCCCTTGGGCTGCTGGTGCTGTCAGCAGGTTCCTGGAGAGCTGGTTATGCAATAATCAGGGATAGCAGAAAGTGCAATTAAACTTTTTATAGACTGTAGTGACAGCTGTGTATCATGTTCTTGTCCTTATGCTCATGGAGAGAATCATAGAAATCAATAGAGGAAAAACAGTTCAAATTAGCCTGGTTTCATTTTCATGCAGTGTTTTGAATTTACATTTGGAAGAATTTTATGTTCAAGCAATATTCTTAAAATATCAAACTTTTGGTAATCCCAGTAGGAACACCCTGGCAATGTGGTGCCCAGGGCATCTGTCCAGTCACAGGCTCTGTGTTCTCCACAGTCAAAGACAAAAGCACATGGCTGCAGGATACAAATGTCAGTTCATCCAACATCATTAGCTTAATTTCCTCAGCACTAACTAGAGCTTGAGCACAAATTGAACAAGGGGAACCTGTGCAGGCAGCCAGTGGTGAGCCCAGCATCAGGCCAGCTGGACTCTTTTTGAGGATTTGGACAGATCTGTACAGGACAATCAATTCACTGCAATAAATTGTTGAGGTTTTTAGAAGTGAAATATCAAGTGTCATGTAGTCTGAATTAAGGAACTTGAAATGGGGCAGGTTTTTATCTTTTGTATGTCTGTGACTCGCAGCAAACCTCAAATGACCTTTTGGATACAAATATTTTTATCTGCTTTGACTGTTCATAAGAATGAATCTCAACATTCCTTTTTTGATATTTAAGCCATAATTGTACAAATGATTTGAATTTATTTAAATAATAAATTTTATTACTAAAAGGTCTGTTTATGTTGGTTTGACTAGAATCTGTGTGGGGACAGTTCTGTTTGGACTGAACCAAATGGTTAAAAAGAAAATTAATTGCAGATTTTTGGCAGAAAAATAATTATTTACATATTGATACCCTTCCCTGTTTGTTGGAAGACTTGGGGGTTATCTATTGTTGGGTCTTGGTTGTTTTTTTTCTATTAAAGTGATCTTTTCATGCACTATAGAGGGATGAAGTCATGCTTAGGTACCTATATGGCACAGAAGTAGAGGGTGAGAGAAACCAGTGATGGACTAAGTCTGGGTGGGTGATTTGAAAAGCTTAAGAGTTCAGTTCAGGTATTTTGGAGGAGGGACAATAAAAACCCAAAACATCATTTGGAGAAGCTGACACTGAGCATCCTTCAGTGGATGGAAAGCACTGGATATTAGAGATGCTTCTGTCTCCTGTGCTCTGCTTCAGAGGTGTCCTGCAAGATTTCTGGGTTCTGGCTGCTCCCACCTATTGCCTCTGGCAGTGGAACAAAAGTGTTGAGTCCCAAGTGCTGCCTAAAGGTGTTATTTTTTGTGAGAAATTTCAAATGGGTTACTTCTAACATGGAAAGATTTTGGGAAGACACCTGTACAGTTGCTATTGAAAACAGAACGAGATTGATTTTAAGCTAACTGTTTAAACAATTTATTTTTAATTACTCTTACTCATCTTTTTCATTAAACCATTAAACTGAGGGAGTTGGTCTCGTGAGTCGCCTCATCAGGCTGTGGTTAGGGGCCTCCTTGGTGTCCTCAGCAGAGTGAGTTTTTGTCTTCAATATAATGCAGTCGTGCCACTGTGTGTAGACGAGCGTGTGAGTGTCAGATCTCCTCACTTTGAACTCATACAACCTGCCAGGCAGCAGGTGGTTGATTACACATGGGTTGGAGATGACTTCTTGGGTCTGACCGTATCCTGGTTCTGTCTGACTGTCATCTGTCACCAGCTTGATCTCCAGCTGCCATCGTTCAAGGTGGGACTCTTGACTTTCAGTGAACCACTTGAGCTGGGCCCAGGTCTGGCATGCAAATGACTCTATCCGATCAAAAATCGGCGGCTTCTTCGTATAGAGAGAAAAAGTAATGGGAGGGTGTAGAGCACCTCCAAGATGTATCTGTGACACCAAACTGTGCTTGACATGGAGCTTCCTTGGCTCTTCCAAGGAAATGAGCTTATTGAAAAACATGGAGAGCTTGAGCACTCTCTTTATATTCAAGTCCCACTGGGAGAGGAAAGTTTCCACGTCACAGATCTGTACATAACGGCTCAACTCCTCTCGACCTCGTTCCAGCTGTTCCAACAGCTCAGTTAAAAGTGCCAGCTGGATTTCAGTCTGTTTTTTTCCCACCTTCTTGATCTTCTGGAGTTGGCAGGGGTTTGCTATTTGCAAGATGTCAGCAAAAATCATCATATTGTTCTGGTCTCTCACGCACATGTGTCTGGGCTCAAACTTCAAGTAAAAGTAACACTTCTTCAGAAGATGAACTTTGTTCCAGTGGTACTGGAGGTGGTGGGGGTTCAGGTCAGAGCGCAGGAAGTCCAGAACAAGGTTTTTGTTTCTCAGGTACTGTTCCATGCTGGCATTGTCGTCCTGTTCTTCTCTGGGTGCAGTACTGTCTGAAGTAGTTTCAGTCTCATGTAAAACCTTAGCCATGTTTCCAAAGCTTGGGTGCTGTGTAGGAAAGCAACAATAATGACATTAAGAACCAAAGGAAAAGCAGCTGTGAGGGAGTACAATCATGGCTGTGACTCTTCTCTCTTAATTAAAGCTTAGTTTATAAATATCTGTCAGACTAGATGTAGTTCCAGAGGAATTTTCCTTTATACTTATCTGGTTTCTAATGTTTTGTATCCTCTACTTACATGTGTTCCAACTGGTCTCCCTTTACGCACCCTTGAGAGGTTCTACCTCTACTTAATAGCTTCACTGACAGGAACTATTCTCTGATACACTCTGCCAAAATTTCTCCCTATCTTATTATCTTGTTTCATTCTAATTAGCTGTCTTTGTACTCCTGTAAGCAATTTCTTTCCATTCTTCTGCCTCTCTGGAGATGCCTATTTTTCTCTCTTTGTAATCTGCCAAGCTGTTGAGGTTTGAGGCCCATCTTCTCAGCCAGTTCCTACAGCTACATAATCACGTTGGTGATTCAAATTAACCCTCTGCCCCCACGTGAGCTGGAATGCAGCAGGCAGAACAGCACGATCCACTGAGTGCCACCTGACAGCTTCCAAGAGGAATTACAGCGTTTTCCTTGCACTTCTACCTTCACCAGTGGATTGAGAGTCATAACCTGACAGTGTTTTCTGTGATGTGCTCCTTTCCCTATCTTTGGGTTTAGTTTGCATCATCTCAGATCATGAGGTCTACTTGCTTTCTGCAATGTACAGCAAGAGAATGACACACATGTTAAGCACCTGTAAACAGGTGGCAGTATGCTGTGGGAGTGTTTAGGCAGTGGTTCTTGCAGCACCACTTCTGCTGCTTTCATCTTAGCTGTTTATGGGGGCCTGGAGTGACAGGACAAGAGGGAATGGCGTCAGACTGACAGAGGGCAGGGTTAGATTGTATATTAGGAAGAAATTCTTACTTGTGAGGGTGGTGAAGCTCTGGCACAGATTGCCCACAGAAGCTGTGGCTGCCCCATCCCTGGAGGTGTTCAAGGCCAGGTTGGATGGGGCTTGGAGCAACCTGGTCTAGTGGAAGGTGTCCCCACTCACGGCAGGGCATTGAAATGAAATGAGCTTCAAGGTCCTTTCCAACTCCAGCCATTCTGGGATGATTTTATACTTCATTTACTGGCAAAGATGTGCCCTGGCTGACAGTGCCATCTGTGCCAAAGTGGAAGGTGTTTCTCTGCTGTGCTTTAGCTGAAGTGCCTGTGGCTCACACAGCTTACGTACCACAAACAGCAATTAGCTAAATAAATGCCTGTGTCCCTGTTGTCAGTGATACTGTAATGAAAACCCAGATGGATATTTAGGTGGTTTTCACAAGCCGAATATACTTGATTTGAAAACAAAATAAACACAGTATTCTGAAACGAAGATGTAATTGAGATACCTTAATTCTTACATGCCCTGTAGAAGCTAGATGGTGAGATCTACTTAACAAAGCCATTTTTCTTGGCCTCATTTTCCCTAAATTCATAACAAAGCTAATAAGATTTCCTCATAGGAATTCCAAGCATTTGTAAACCTTTCAGCTGTCTGGCCCTGAGCAGCAGCACAGTTTATAGTAAGTCACTCATTTGCAACTTTATCTTCCAAGAGAGCTGTCAACCAAAAGAAAAACAAGCTGTATTTCCTTTTCACATTTTTCTTTCCACAAAAAAAAACGACCTAAACCAAAGCAGTGCCAGCTCCCGGCATCATGCACGAAGCAGCAGGACCAGCACATGTGCCAGGTGACATTCCCCACTCTTGGAGGGATTTGGCTCTGCTGAGCAATGTGTTTGCCCACAGACTGAGTTGTCATTGTGCTTGTTTTCCCTTGCTTTTTCCCATGTTTTTACATCCCTTTTTTTTCCTCCTGCCAGGGAGGGCTGGCTGTGTTCCCTGCTCTGCTGCTCTGTTTGGAGCAGGGGGGGCTGCATCACCCAAGGAGGGGGTTCTGTGTTCACCCAGGCCATGCTTTCGAGAGCCTGCAGGGACACCCAGGGGCTGCCCCCTTGGGCTCTGGCCCACCTTGGCAGATCCTGGGAGCTGTGTCCAGGTTCTCCTCAGATCCTGAGAGCTGTGTCCAGGTTCTCCTCATACCCCAGGAGCTGTGTCCAGGTTCTCCTCAGGTGCTGGAAGCTGTGCCCAGGTTCTCCTCAGACCCCGGGAACTTTGTGCAGGTTCTCCTCAGGCTCTGGAAGCTGTGCCCAGGTGCTCCTCAGACGCTGGGAGTTCTGTCCAGGTGCTCCTCAGACACCGGGAGCTTTGTGCAGGTTCTCCTTAGACCTCAGGAGCTGTGCCCAGGTTCTCTTCAGACCCCGGGAGCTGTCCCCAGGTGCTCCTCAGACCCCGGGAGCTGTGCCCAGGTGCTCCGGTCCCGGCGCGGCCCGGCCGGATCCACCCGCGGCCCGGCCCGGCCCGGCCCGGCCCAGCAGGACGCGGCCGTTGCCACGGCGACCCCTCAGCCTGGGGAGCTGCGGCCGAACCACGACAACGCCTGGAATCGTTCATATCCTCCCCTCCGTAATTCACAGAATCGTTTGGGTTGGAGAGACCTTAAAGCTCATCCCGTTCCACGCCCCAGCCGTGGGTAGCAATGGCAGTAAATTCCAGTCACCTCCTTCCCAGCCGCTTTCCCCGCGCCCGGGTCCCTCCTACCTTCGGAGGCTGCAGGCTCGGTGACACCGGGCAGGCGTCGTGGGGAGAGCGGCTCTGCTCTGCCCGTGATACGAGACGTGTCTGCAGAGTCTGTGGAGCGGTGACACAGCGGGGGTACAGTGGTGACACGGCGGTGACACGGGGCAGCACCACGGCACTCGGTGCCCGCCGCTTCGTCACAATGGGATGGTGGAACCAGGGAAGATGGAACGTAGCATGATGGAGCCATGAAATGATAGGTTCATGGAATGGCTTGGGCTGGAAGGTCACCTTGTTCCACACCCTGCCCTGGGCAGGGACATCTTCCACTGGACCAGGTTGCTCCAAGCCCTGTCCAACCTGACCTTGGATGCTTCCAGGGATGCAGCAGCCACAGCTTCTTTGGGCACCCTCTGCCAGGGCCTCACCACCCTCACAGGGAAGGCTTTCTTCCCAATATCTCAATCTCAGATAAAGGCCTCTGGGCTTTATGGCATTGCTGCAAATGGGGTTTATTTACTTTTTGGGGGAGAATCTTGCGAAGTCCATCTGAGGCCAGATACCAGCAGTTCATTCTCCACAGTGAGACTGAGACTGTTTCACAGTGTCAAGAGTTTTGTTAAACACATAATGCTCATGAAAGAGCTATGTTGAAATAGGATATAAAATGCTCCATTAAGTGCAGTGAACTTCCTTGTGGGAAGGAAGGGGTTTTCCTGCTCTGCTTTCCTATGGGACCTGGCTGCCCAGTCAGCTGTGTTACTGTGGAGAAGAGAGTGACTTGTCTGGTTCATGGTGTAGCCATGCCATGACTGGTGAACTCATCAGCAAACTGGTCAAGCCTCTGGGCTGAAGGTGCCTTCATACTCCCTACTATTAAATCTTTGGCTCAGGGCTTAGCCTTAATGCTGTCTGGTGTGCCCAGCTGGAGCATCTCCACTAAGCTTTTTTAATTGAATGACAGGCAGGATCCATAACACCAGCCCTGAGCTCCTGCTTGAACATCAAGGGAGGAGGCGATGTGTCATTTTAAGAAATCAATGCATCTTCTCAAGGCAGCCAGAGCTTACCCTTTCATTTCACAGCTGCCAAGAGATTAACTATACAACTGTCAGGTGTGATCCTCTAACAGACAAGGGAGATAACAAATATGAGTGAAAGCAGGTTGGTAGCCTTGTTTGGGGGGGAGGGCCGGTGAAGATTAATATTTGATAATTACACAAAGTTTCTGTGGGAAACAAATGTTCGTGCTCATGTCATGAGTCTTGATCCTGTTGTTTGGACAGTGTGTGCTGGGAAATGGAGCTGTCCTTTCCAATCAGCCTTGGTGGCCTGAGGGTATGAGAAGAGTCCTGTGGAGGCTCAGTTTACCTTGCCTCCTGTTCCAGCTGGGCCCTGTGCCAGATGCCCAAGGAGGAATAATGGAATCATAGAATCACAGGATGGATGGGTCTGGAAGGGACCTTAATGCTCATCTTGTTCCACCTGAGCACTTTCTATGAGCACAGCACAGTGCTTGTTTGAAATGGGTTTTAAGGCTGGAGTTGTGCAGAGGCTTGCACTGAGCTTGCTTGTACTTCTATTGCCATAAATACTAACCTGAATCCCAACTTTAGCATGGAAAAATGGAATCCCTTTGGCTGCCCTTACCCTGAGCTGCTGGCCAAGCTGTTTCCTTGATTTTAGGGACAGAAGAATAAACTTGCTTAGAGTCTGCAGCTGAAATTTTAGTGTTTTCCATCACTTTTCATCAGGCATCAATTGAACTATAGGACTTTATAGCATTAAATCAATCTGTTTGAATTAATACAAATACAAATGTGTTTGAAGCCTCCAACACCATGTAACCCTTTGCCCCTCTCATCAGCTGAGCTGTCTCTGTGACAAAGCTGACAGCCTCTGTCACTCTGTTTGTCACTCTGCCTGTCCTGTCCACAGCATCAAAATAAAGAACTTGTTAGTCCTGTCTGAGATCAAGATATAAGAAGACAATTGATTTTCCTCCTTCTTCTCATTAGTGAGCTCTGACACTTAATAAAACATATATTTCCACATTCAGGGTAAGCAAAACATCCAGATAGTGCCTGTCAGAGAAGGCTGGGAGCAGGGATTAATCTTTATGGAAAATCAATACCTGGAACAGAAAAATTGGCAGAACCCAAATTAAAAGTCGCTGGCAATTTCTGTCTTCATATTTCACATCTTCTGCATTTCTGAAAAAGAGATTTGCTGTAAAGGCAACAACCACAGAGGCAGGAAGGAGGGTGGACTTTGTGCCTGGTTCCTCCCCTGCTGTTTCCAGGTGGTACCTGGCAGGTGGAGGTGAGTGCCAGGTTTGGAGCAGCTCTTTGGGTAGCACCTGGTTCAAGGTGATCCCTGTCCCAGGACAGAGGGCTGTGCAACACTGACCTTTTCTGCCAGAGGTTGTGTCCCAATGGCAGCACTGCCATTAAAGTTTCCCAACATCCAGGGTGCCTGAATTATCCCTGCAGCCCCAAATAGTACCCATCCTTCATGATATTCACCTGGCTGTGTAGAAGCAGGATTTTCAGAGCAACACAAAGGCTGCAGCCCCCATCATCACAAGGGTATGACTGATTTACTCACTGCTTGCTCCCAGTTTCACTGGTGCCTCAGATACTTGAAATAAATTATACATTCCAAATATATTCCAACTCTAAATCACAGCCACACATCAGTGAACTCGTGGTGTTCGTCAGACTCTGATTCAGAGGCTCACTTTGAGAAGGAAGAGGAATTGAAGTTTTCTAAGGAACCCGTGGGAGGGAGGGAGGAAATTGCTCTTGTGGGATGCAAAAGCCCCAGCTGGACCAGGGCAGGAAAGAGTTAATTGTATCCCCGAGGCAGCAATTATCTCCAGCTCGTTACACCCACTAATGGCACCCGAGGAGGGAGCCCCAAAGTCTGGACATGCCGGAGTTTGTAGTGGCTGTTTGCATACAGCAGGTCAATAAATTTGGGGGTTTGGAGGCTGGTTTGGGACAAAAATCTTCTCTCATCTGAGCCTCGCAATCACACAGGGCTGAGAGCCCCGTATTTCCTCAGCAGCAGTTGCCTCCTAGGCTCATCTTTCCTCCCCTGCTGATGGATGGTTAGCCCAGACAAGTCTTGGCACCAAAGGGGACACCTTGGGTGGACACCTCCTCCTTTCTCCAGCGGGGACATTAATTTAAGCAGCTGACACGTGTGGACCTGAGACTTGAGAGCCCGTCTGAGCCGCAGGCTGCAGCGGCGCTGGTTTATTGATGATCTCGCTTAGGGAGATGGAGCAGGGTCAGGGGAGCTCCTTTAAATTGCTGGAGGCTCATCAAAATCCCGTTTGGATCTGCTTGTGCTGTGCTGAGCTTTGCAAGACAGACATCCTTGAGTGTAAGTTCAAGGCAGGTTATCCTGTTCCGGATCCCACGAGAAATCCCTTGCTGACAACCTCATTCCAGCAGCGATTGTGCTTCCCCTTTTTCCAGAAAACTTCCCAAGGCGGGTCACATTTTCTTGGATGTGGGAGAGCAAAGACGGGAAGTGGGAAGCTTGCTGAGCCTGCAGCTTTGTCCCCTGGTCACTGCTCAGGGAGCACAGCTGGGATAATGCCGGGGTGCAGCACGCCTGGGGAGCTGGATGTCTGCTCTCCCCAGGGAATGGGGCATGGCCACAGCTCAGGGCTCGAGCGTCGATCCCACTGGGAGCGCGGTGACCAGCACAGCCGCAGTGCAGGACAGGCAGAGCTGCCCTGCTGTGATTTATCGCCCAGCTGGGCTTGCACTCCCTCCCATCTGTCTGGGCTTCCATTTCCCAGGGATAAATCAGCCTGAAGCGTTTGATCCCACAACACCCTCCAAGCAAGGGGGAGTGCAAACTGCCAGGACAGGATCAAGGCAGGGGCTTTTATTTCCTGAATGTTACAGTGGTTTGAGGAGCATTTGTCTGTGTGAAGGGCCAGGACGGGCCATAAGGAGGGATTGAGGCTTACAGAGAGATAATGACCTGCTTGGGTTTATGGAGAAGGGGAGGTGAACTCTGCACAGCCAGTTTAGTGCCCCCACTGATTCCCAGAAAGCTTTTTGGGGGGGGCACAACCACAGACACAGGTCCTTCTTGGGTTAAACAGGAGTGTGGGGCTGGATCTGTGTGGAGGGAGCAGAGTCAGAGCTTGCAGTGATGTTGGGCTCTGCTGCTCACAGGAATGCTCTCCCTGAGGCCTCCTCCAGCCCCGACACTGGGGCAGGGGCTGTGGCACCCCATGGCTGTTGTCTGGGGGGTTGATCCAGGGGGGCTGGAGAGGCTGCAGCACAGGGCCAGAGCAGGGGGGTCCTCTGGGAATCCTGACAGACCCTGGCTCCAGCAGCAGGACAGAAGGGTGAAATCATGCCCATGTCATCCCATCCATCTCTGCTGCTTGCAGGCTGATCCCGGGGGAAGTGCAGCCTTTGGCAGCTCTAAGTGGGGTTGGAGGCGGATGCAATTCTGGAGAATAAGATTCCCTTATAAAAACCCGTAAAATAAAAAAAATTAAAGTTCTTGGTTGAGAAGCTTGTTTAGAGATCTTATCTCTGGCAGAGGAAACAGTTGTTAATTCCCTCCCTTGCTGTCTCCGAGCAAGTTCTGGGTCCCCAGAGGGGCACAGGCCACCAGCTCTGTCAGGAAACGAGCTGGGGAAGCAGCTTTTGTTCACGGAACTGAGACTGACCCGAAGTGGCTCTGGGTGAAGCTGCTGCTGCTGCCATGTGCAGTCCCTACTGTCGGGAGAGGCAGGTGGGGTGTGCGTGGGGTGGGCAGACTGCACAATGCTTTTGAGACAGATTGCAGGCAGAAATTACATTTTTTGAAGCCTTGGGTGGAATCAGGAGGTGGTTTGGATGATGCTGCTCCCCCTGCTCCATCCCCTGGGCAAGGCTGCTGGGGTTCTGCAGAAGGAGGGAGGAGGGCCAAAGCCATTCCACACACACACTGGGGGCTGCACTGCTCCTATCTGAGCTGCTGAGCTGCTGGGATATTGTGTGCAATGGGATGAAAGGTATTTAAGCTTGGTGCCATTCACAGCCTTGTCTGCCACGGCAGAGAACTGGGGCTGGGCTGTCCGAGGACCCTCGTGACTGTCCTGCCATCGAACAGAGGGACAGAGGGTAAGGAGGGTCCAGGCTTCTGCCTCACAGTGGGTCAGTGGGGAGAGCAGCCCTGCTCGCTCGGCTTTTGTCCCTTGTGTTCATTGTCACCTCCGCCCGCACCAAGAGCCTCCTCTGAGTCATCTCCCAGCTCAATGGAGTGTGTGGGCTTAGTGCAGCTTTAGCTGTTCATCCTCTGCTGTGCTGGAGCCTGACACGGGCAAGTGGAGCAATTCATCAGTGCGGGGATGAGGCAAATGAATGTCCTTTGCCGATACAATGGACCTTGCTCTCCTCCCACCAGCTCCAGCAGCAGCTGGTGTCGCTCTGGCCCAACGAGGGCTGCTGAAGTGGCTGCTGCATGAGGAGCTCAAGAGATCTTAAAAGAAATACGGACTTATGTTTTGTGATGAATGACTTACTGCTGCAGCTGTAAAACACAGCCTCTGAAGAGAGGGGGCTCTTGAAAATGTTTCTGTCTGCAAGCAGAGACAGGGAGAACAAAGCCATGGTCGCAGCACCTCACCTCTACTCTGAGATTTAATCCCTCCAGGTGAGGCTGGTGCTGGCACTCAGGACTGTGACTGGCCTCACAGCCATGGTTGCTGCTAGGGCTGTCCTTGTCTTTCCCACCCTGGCCCTGCTGCCTGGCTGTGGCCTTTGCCACGTGCAGTTCTGCGCCAGCACATGCCCCCCTTCCAGTCCCGAGGAGCACAGGGCTGGTGGCTCCTGGGGGACTCTGTCAGCTGTCAAATACTTGAAGCACCTTTGTGAAGTTCAGCAAGCCTCTTTGCATGCGAAATAGCAGGTCTCCAGAGAGCAAAGCCAGAGTGAAACATCTCTCCTGGTGACTGACATCAACTTCCTCATTAATGGTGTTTTCGGCTCTGCTGTGCAGTCACCTGCCCTTTTTCTGGCTCCTCACCTGGAGGACACGAGAGGTGAGCCAGGCTCCACCCCCAAGCTCCTGCTGAGGTTCAGTTTCACCCCATTTGCAAGGGCTGAGCTGGGAGTCAAGAACCATGGGCTCATGGAGCACATTTTGTATCTGGTCACAAAGAGCAAGATGCCACGAGCCTGGAGACAACATGATCCTTGTCAACAGTGTAGCTTAAACCAGCAGGGCCACAAGAGCAGAAGTGTTGTTGGAGGTGCTGCAGCATTTGTGACAGAGATTTTGGGGGTGACTGCATTTGGTGGGGAACAGCAGTGTAGCACAGCAGGTCTCTGCAGCTGCACTTGTCACCAAGACAGGGACAGTCTCAGGGCTTGTCCCACACTGGGGGCCAGTGTGACTGGAGCCAATGCAGCCCCTTCCCTGCATGCAGGCTCTAGGCAGGACTAGGGAGGATGTTTGAGCACCCTGGGCCACCCCTTACAGTGGATGCTGTGCAGTCAGTGCGCGAGATAACCCAGCAGGAAGCAGGAGGAAACACAGCTTGAGTCCCCCTTGCCAGCCAAGTGAGCAGGGCTGCTCTGGCCCCTCGGCATCGCTCCGGCTGTGGTCGACCAGCCTCCCTGCGGCCCCACTGGGCTGAAAACATCCATTTTAGGTGCCTGTCGGCAGCGATTAAGGAGCACAATGCTGACGGCCGTGCGGGGGGGAGCCCACGGCCACGCGGCCGGCGGTGCTGGGGCTGCCGCAGGGGGAGCGGGAGGGGAGGACAGGACTGGCTGCCCTGCATGTCCCAGCGCGGGCGCTGCGGCTGCCGCGGGTCGTGCGAGGCTGTGAGGCTGTTACGCAAGGGCTGGCGAGCAGCAGAGCACGGCCACGGGTGCTGGCACATCCCGTGTCCCACGCCGGCTCAGGGTGGCCCCAGGCTGCTGGACACCTGTGGACATCACCCACAGGAAAACTCGTGGTTGCAGGATGCGGCTCAGCCTTGTGACGCTTTTTGTACTGTGGATGGCAATTGTGGCACTGGAGGCTCCCAGCTTGGTTATCTGGGATTTGGGGCAGAGGATCTGTGCAAAGGCAGAAAGTGAGTGTGGCTACTCAAGTAGCAGTTCTGCTGGGCATTTTCCTTCTGGGGTTTACAGGCACCTCCAGAGTGAGCAGCCATCTGAGTGAGGGGCTGGTCATCCTTTCTGGCTCCTGGGGGTGCCAGTTTGTGACCAGATGGGGAGGAAGGGGCAGGATGGGGAGGTATCTCTGCGCAGGCAGAGGCCAAGCTTACCTGTCCCTAGTGTCCTACTTGGTGTCTGCATCAAGAATGGGGTTAATCCTAATCCAGGGCAAGGAAAAAGGGCCACAAGTGCCTCATGCCAGGGAGCCACGTCCTGGTTGGCACAGGCCAGGGTGCCTTGGTTTAGTGACCCAAGCCCTGAGGTCAGGCCAGCTAGCCCAGTTTCAGCTGGGGCTTAGCTGGACCTGTCCTCTAGGATGGAGCCAGAGCTGCTTAGGGCCTTGGTCTGCCCACTGCTGCCAGGAACACCCTTTTGACCCCACTGCTGCCAGCACAGCAAAGGACAAACACACAGAGTTCACGTTTCAAGTTGTGTGTGGCTTTTCAACCCCATCAAATACCTTTATTCACACAAACGTCCCTTAATTTACAAAGCCTCTGTCATTCATACACATCAGGGGATCCACAGTGTTCAAAGAACTTAAATAGAATGTTTCATAACAACCCAAGTAAACCAAGTACAAAAAATATTTATATAAAGTTGTTCACACATAGGTCCTAGATTACCAGCTTCTGTGCAAAAAAAAAAAATACAGATTCATTTACTAATATTATCTTTAGTTTGGAGTCTGGGTTTAAACCTTTTGCTCTTGCTAGCTCAGCACAGGAGCTGTGGGGAGTGGGGAGAGCCCTCAGCAGGGCTGGGGCAGGGTGCCCCTATCCTGGGGCTCACCCAGAACTCCGTTGTTGTGGTAGTGAAGAAGCTCACCCTGCAAAGCTGCTGTTTTCTGCTGGGTGAGTGAGCTGAAGGCCCATGCTGGCCTGGGCAGCTGCTGTGGAGGGAACAGGCACCAGGCTGGAGACACGAGGCCGTCCCATGTGGCCTCTGTGAGCTCTTCCAACAGCCTAGACATACCCCCAGGGCTAAAAGCATTTGAGCAGGCTGCAGAGAAATGATCTGGCAGATCACAGCTGGAAGAGAGCAGCTCCCTGCACTTCCCTTCCAGCTACACCCACCACCCCAAACACCCTGAAGCATGAAATGTTTCTGGACTTGAAGGACCCACGTGCTGGAAGTGCCTGTAACCAGCTGAGGAGCCCAGGAGCCACTGGCAAAACTCTTCCCAGTGGGACAAGCCTTGGCTGCATCCCAGTGCAAAGGAAATGGGGGCTCTGCTTTCCCAGTGCTGATGGGATGGGGGCTGTGAGGGGTGGAGCACAGCACTGAGCTCCTCTCACCCATCCCATGCCAGCATTGCCAGAAAGGGGACCAGGAGCACCCTTGCCCCGGGCAGCTGTAGTGTTAGGCTTTGGGCAGCACAGGCCTGGGGTAAGGAAGGAAAGCAGCAGCGTGTTTCCCTGTTCTCCTGACCTGCAGAAAGGCCAAGGAAACAAATCCCAATCTGTGCCCTGCAGCAGCTGCCCTGTGACACTTGGCAGGCTTAAACCCAGACTCATACTGCATATGGAGGAGACAGACACTGCACACAACAGAGGATTTCCACAACGATGGTAATGCTTGTTTTACATCTTATTGCTCCAGAAAGGCTCTGGGAGCCTGTGATATGTGAAGGAGCTGGGTCCTGAGGAGTAAAGGAAGACTACAGGGGTAACTCTTATCTGGCACTAGCACTGCTGAACCTCAAATACAGCAGCAGGGGGATATAGGGGAGCTAATCTAACCCCTCTAAGCTAGAGCCACCTCTGCTTTCCTCCCCATGGACCAAAGCTGGCTGGGAGATCCCCGTGACACCTGCATGATGCCGGTGGTGTCAGCCTTGCTGCAGGCTGGTGCAGATAACACGTTTCCCAATCCTCCTGAGGCTTGGCTTGTTCCCCCCACCCACCCCACATCCCTCTTGTAAACAGCAAAATCAGAAGTAAACAGTTTCATACAATCACTCCCCTGGTGTGGGCACCGTCTGGGGCCATACGAGCCCAGAGAGTTCTGCAAGGGAGGCTTGGCTCCCCCCACACTAACCAGCTACTTCCAGCACCTGGATGCTCAGCTTCACTGCAGCCAGGAAGAGACAGACAGCATGGCCCTGGGCTGCGAAACAGGCCACAGGCTTGATGCTGTTTTCTTAAACTTGGATTTTCCCAGCGCTGCATCCTAGTGCTGAACATCCACAGCAGAGGAAGAAGTTTGGCCTGCAGGAGCTGGGCAGGTGAGGCCCAAAAGACCCATCTGGGAAGAGAAGCCTAAACATTCTCCATCCCACAGCATATGCAGGTTTGAGCTGTTCCCTGTTCCCACCTCGTTCTAGAGGAAGTGCTGGTCTGGGCCAAAGTAACTGAAGGAGAGATGTGGGGAGCTGTAAACACAAGGCCGGTTCCTGTATAGTCTGGGTAGCTGAGCACGAACAGCAGCAAAATCAGAGAGAAATGCTCTTAAAAGGACAAACTAATCAGGGAAACATCCATGTTGGCCAAAGGCTAGCAGCCCTAGGACTCCTCCTTGCAAGTGTTTGCTAAATCCTAAGTAAGGCACTACGGTCTAGCTCACTAACATCAAGCTGCTTGAAAAACACATCTGCAATGCAAAAGCTGAGATGGAGACGTGTGGTTTGAAGATGGCCTGAAACAGCAGTGGACCAAGAGGGCTGACCCTCCCAGGGCCGGCTGAACTCAGTCCTGTCCTGAGAAGAACAGGGCAATACACTCACTTCCTTCCAGCTTCACCTCCTGCCCTCTTACTGCACCCTTTCAGGCCAGGGTTCAGTTGGAACAGCTGTAAGGAGCAAAGGTTCTGCCAGGTGGAGGAAGGATGGTCCAGTGATCAGGGCACTAACACTGCACTTGTGAGCTAAATGGTTCACTCTCCCCTTCCTGTGGGATGCAGCACAGGAAGCTGCAGGAATCCCACCCAGCTGCAGCCCATAGAAGCATTCCTAGGGACAAACACAAGCACAGTGTGAGAAGAAGGGCTTGGCAGTGCATTTGTGCTGTCCAAACCTTCACAAGTCATAGACAGCCAGTCTGGAGCCTCCTGGCCCTCCTAAGAAGGACCAGGCCTTCCTGCAGCCACAGCTTTAGCTTTGTGTCCTGGAAAAGATGGAAGAGAAGTCCCTCCATCCTCTCCCTGCTCTGCCTGAGCCCACCTGAATTTCCTCTATTTCCATTCATTCCTGTGACGTCAGCATAGTACACTGAGGAGCTACATGGAGGTGCTGCCAGTCAGGAACCTTCCAGTGATGACAGAGGAAAGCTGCAGGCAAGGAGCAGTTCCCACAGCCAGGGATGAGGGGGCCAGGGGGACCCTCTCCTGCCTGTGGCCACAGCCAGCTCCAGACACAGCACCCTGGCAGCTCAGGTGTGATGCTGGGTTAGACCAGCCCACTTCCCAAACCACTGCTGGGTGATTTCACCTTCTGAGAAACATTTTAGGTGGTTCAGAAGCTGCAGGGTAGAGAAGAGGTGGTGCTTTACATTGCATTTACAGTGAGCAAAGTCTAAAGCTCATCAACACAGTGCAGCCCCAGAATAGGAGTTTTGCTTTAAATATAGGCAAGGAAATTGAGTATTAACTGCTCAGCCTGAGGTTCCAATCTCCTGACCTGAGCTGTACTGTACTGTAACCCACACCTCGAACAGCAGCATTGCCTTTTGCTTCCTGGAGATCATTAGCTAGCAGGGAAAGGTGTCCTGTGGGAGGCTAGAACTCAGCCCATGATCCATTAAGGCCAAACCTCCTTCTCTCCACAGCATTGTTCCTATCGACTGAAGTTTGGCATTAAAAGATCAGAGCAGTGGACTGCTTTCTGTTTCTCCTGTATTTAGATAATGTCAACCTGAAAATTAACTCAGCAGCTCCCCAGTTGCCTCTGAATAGAAAGACAATAACAAAGATGGTCATGAAATCCAGCTTGGGAAGACCTGCTTTGCCAAATGGCTTTTCCAGCTTATTTATCCTACTCTATCCTAACATCAGCTGCTCACAAGTTATTTAGCTGCTTGCAACGTGTGGTCCAAGAGATTTGTTTTTCCTAAAGCACTGCACTCCCAATGCAAACCTAGCCACCACTTTGCTCTCATTTTCCCTAGGCAAAATCAATAGCTTTAAACCCAAAACTGTGCCCAGCTGGACTCAGAGCTGGTGCCTGGCAGCACACCTCACCATCAGGCTGCTGATTCCCACTTCCTTATGAAACCACATCCCTAGAAACATCTACTGAGTCAAACAGCAGCACAGGAGACATGGGGAGGGCTGGGCAAGGGCAGCTCTGCTCTCTGGATCTTGTTTCAAAGTCTTGTGAGTGTGACAGCTGCCAACTTGCAATCTTCCACAGGCCCCTGCAGCCCCCTCCCACACTCCCACAACACCCCTTCCCAAAACAAAAAAGTAACACCGAAATATTTCACATTGCCAGAGATCCTGTAGACCAAGGATCTTCTGTATTATTGTCTTCCCTTATCTTTGACTTCCTTGTTGCACGTAAATAATGGAGATTATGGGTCCCTGGTAAATAAATCTGCAAGAAAAAACAAGAGAGGAGAAAGAGAGGTCAGGTTTTTCAGTGGTTTGTCTCAGTTACTACACTGTGAGTCCAGGCATTGGCTGCTGGATGGAAGGGGTGTAGGACACCACTCCTGCCACCTGCTCACTTATCCCAGTTAGTAGAGAGATGCCACATCTCTCTACTGCCCAGTGCTTTTGCTATTGAACCAGATAGGAACTGGGCTCAGTTTACAGTCAGTTTTTTCCCAGAGGGACTCAGATAGCAGTGCATGGAGCACACTGCCAAGGACAGCACATCCAGCTGCCCCAGGGCGGGGGCTGAGCTGGGACAGACTGGCTGGGGCTGAGCATCTCCCCACAACACAGCCCCATCCCACACAGCTCCCTGCAGTGCCAGTCCTGCTGGAACAAGGACAAGTGTTCCCACAGCAGAATCTGGCCTTGAGAGTCCATGTGATGTGTCTGTGAGTGCTGGTTCCCTGTACTCCACCAGGAGAGGTAGAACAAGCTGCAACCCCGGAGATGCCCTGCACCACTCGTCTACTGCGTCAGCAGCAGCTCAGGAATCACAAGTGGCTCTGCAAAAGGTAAGTAAAATCCAGGTTGGTGCAACTGGAAGCAGAGCAGGAGAAGTTTGCAGCTCAGCCCACAAGGATGCTCAGTGCCAGGGAGTTTAGAGTAGAATTTGCTGCACTAATCCCTGCTTTGGCCAAAGCCTCAACACACAACAACCCCCACAGTCCCTATAGCAGCAGAGGTGCCGCACCCATTCATCCACAGCCCTGGCACCCTCCTGTCCTCTGAGCTCAGGGACATGGGAATGCTCAACTCTGCACATAAGCCGCCAGCATTTTCCACACAATTTGTTTGTGACCCAGAAAATTCCCTTTGGACAGCAGAAGAGCACATGTACACATGATGCCACTTCTGTACTAAAAATACATCCTTTAGGATGTCGCAAACTCAAGGAGACACCAGCAGAGCCGAGGGCAGTGGTTGTGCTGGGAAGCAGTGGGGGTGGTCCATGAGCTCTAAACTCAGACAGTTACCATGGGAAAAAAATATGGGGGGTAGATTTTGCTCCCCCCTTCAGCAGGGGCAGGTCCTTCCCCACCAGGGATGGACGAGGGGCTCTGCAGAGACACCAAGGGAGCAGTGGAAAAGACCCGCTGCATAAAAAATGCCACTGCCCAGCAAATTCCAATTCCTTAGCCCTAGGAAATCTCATTAAAGAAATCCTTGCCTGAGGAACACATTTCTAAAGGACAAGGCTGCTAAGAGCAGAAGGCAGGGTTGTGGGCACACTCCCTTCCAGGAGAGGTTAACCAAGGGATGACACTTTAGGAGGCTGACATCGGAATAAAGCCTTTCTGTTTGATGAGGCGAGAGGCACACAGACGTCAGGGCAAACACACAAGGATTCTTCTGGAAGGTTTCTCCCATTATGCAGCTACATTAGCAAGTAGGGCAGGGTTTCTGTTTGTGCTTCCCTGGAGTAGGAACATTTTCAGGGAAGGCGCTCGCTTGAGCAGCCCTGAGCTCACTGCTCTGAGACAGGAGAGCTCGCCCCACTGACGCACGTTTTTGCAGGGGCTTGTTCAAGAGCTTTTAATCCCTCCACTGATGCCACTTTAATCAGCTCGAATGTTAATTTGGCATCAGCAGGATGTGAACCAGCAGCCCATGGAGCCCCCACCCAGCACACAAGATGACACCAATGCGTGGGTCACACACAGAGGGGTGGTGGCAGTGGGGTCTGCATGCCAGAGAGGACTCAGAGCAGAGGAGGGAGAGATAACCCATCACCTCCTCCTGTTAACCATGTCATCTGCCCCTGTGTAGGAACACAGAGTGCGAGGGAAGGGGGCTGAGTGCCTGATTTATCTCCTGAGCCTTCCCTCATGCTCTGTACCTATACGTGTGATGCATTCCTCGGGTGCATCCTTAAGTCCAACTGCAGCAACCTCCCCCAGAAGGCAAAGCAGGGGTGACAGCAAGCAAACACAAACACCAATAAAATTGGCCAGAGGTGACATGGTCCAGGTCACCCTTGGGGCTTCATTTCACCCCAGGTAGAATCAACACTGCCCAGAAGGGTGTCACCACTCTATGGGGTGGCCCCTGTGATGCCGCATTCACTGTTATGAAGAGGCTGAGAAGAGGAACTGACCTTGCTTTTACTGTCCTGTGGCTTTTGTCCAAGCCAAGATCCACAAACCACACTGAAAACAGTCCAAACCCAAAACCAACACTGTTTGAGGATTAGAAGTGTTGTCCTTTAACTGGCCAGTGAGTAAAACTTGAGCTGAGTGATACTAACAGACAAGATCTAACTTGATGTAGCAGCCCCTGTTCACTGACAGCTCTCAGAGCTGCTGCTGTGTCCCTGATCCCTCCTGTCCATCCTCCAACTCTGAAATTCCACAGGGCAGCAGTTTATCAGCAGTGCTGGGAGTGGTTGGACACAGCACCAGAGAGCTCTGGCCAGGGTAGACACCATCATGCAGGGTGAGCAGATGAGCTTGTTCAGCATCAGCTCCTGGTGCACGTTGAAAATGCAAAGAGCAGAACAATGCAAATACAAACAGCCACTTTCAGCTGAAACTGGAATAATCAAACCCAGTGACAGAGGAGTGCTGGAGAGAACCAGACTGGCCACAGCTGTTGAACACCTTCCTGCTCGTAACAGCCCCTGAGATGCTGCAGCCTGCACAGATTCTTGCCATTCATCTTGAGGATCCACCCAAAATCAGACCAACTGTTTTATCCACAGTGAAAATATAACTGAATACAATCCACCAGAACAAGCTGCCTCTACACTGATCATAACCATTGTAGTTTGATGTTCTATGTGAATCAAAACTACAAAGTTTCTTAAACATGTAACTGTCAGTGGTGGGTGATGCTGTACTTGCTCTTTGTGTTTCTGTGGCCAAGGCCGCTGTATCACTGCAGTGAGCTGCAAAAGGCCACACTGTCACTGCACCTTGCTCCTCTGCAACCTGTCTAAGGGTTGCACAAACCCATCCCATCAGAGGATTCCACTGGAGCAGCATCTCCGGGAGGCCCCTCACCATCCCCAGGGACTCCGGAGGGCAACTACAAAGGCGACATAGAAAGAGAAGATGTTCGCATGGCAGGAAAGGAGAGTCATTCCAGCTTTCCAGTGAAGGAGGGGTGAAATACTCCCCAGTGGGCAGTGCAGTCAGTGCTGAGCTATCACAGTCAAAGAGACCCAGCAGATACCCAGCACAACCCAGCCACTATCTAATTGTGCTAGAAAGGCTTTTGTCCTCTTTGCCCAAAAGGCAGCTTTTCCCAACAACTCTAGAGAGCTGTAGATAAACTCGGCTATATCTAAACAATTGCAGAAGGTAGGGAAGAATTAAATGTTCAAATTAAAAAGAGAACACCTTTGTTTTGGAAATGCTACCCACTTCTGCTCGAACTGTTGCCCCAGGGCCACCAGCAGTGGAAAAAGCAAGGAGATAACGAGTCATCTCCACCTCAGGCAGCCCAGTGTCTAGCATAAACCAAGCCAAAAACACTTTCTTGTCTGAGAACTGACATTTCATATCTGCATTTTGGAATGACAGCCAAGCATTAAGATCTCAGGTGCATGCAGCATCCGTGGCAGAACTACAGGTGAAGCTGCTGAGACATGAAGCAAAATCTGAAGAGGTCAGTGGCACAACAAAGAATAAGCAAAAATCCAATTCCTGGGGTCAGGCAGGGTTACAGTTTTCCAGGTTATGACATGAACCAAGGCTGAGCAGGTCTGAACTGTCCTGGGGAAGAAGCCACTGCATGACCCAGCATAGCAAAGCTACACGCCAGTGCCACAAGTAAGTTGGAAGAGGTTATGTGAGTTTCTCGGTCAACTAAAATTACCTGAGAACAGAATTCAGGCTCTGCTCTAAATCCCGTTTTAAGCTCCTCAAGCAGGTTTCCAGTTGAAGATTTGCATTTAATAGCAGCCAGAAGAAGGCTGATTTGAATGCACAACTACACCAGGAAAACCATACAGCAAAGCACACCAAATATTCTGGCCGCCCCACGAGCGAGGCAGAGGAATACTCTGTGTTTGCAGGGAACATATGGCTGGTGCTGCGCTCTATCTGGGCCAAGCGACCCTGCTCCATGTGCCAGGTTGGGTTATGTAAGAGCATCCCTGGCTGCTGCAGCTGTGTCACTACGGAGCTATCGGTGCAGACTCACGGATGGAGTGGGGGGGCGGGCTGCAGAAGGCAGCTGGGTTTGAGCAAACAGCCGCGGGGTAGGACTGTCCCCTCGGTGTTTGTTATCCCTTCATGTACTATTCCGCAGATCTGCGCAGGATGAATTTTCCCTCGAGGGCAGGGGCTGGTTGCATAACGCAGCAGCATCATGTCAGCACAGAGCCAGCACAGATGGCAGAGCCCAGCCTGACCCTCCACACGCGGCAGAGCTACTCCCACAGCCCCACGCCTCGCCCCGGGGCACAAGGCAGGGTGTCTGCTCTTGCCCCAAGGCTGGAGCACACCCATCTCAAGGGCTTGCATTTCCACAGATTCATTCCCCCACCCTAATCCCCAGCCCACACTTGCACTGGGACCAGTATCCAGCCCCAGGCAGCAGTGCTTGAATCAGTTGCTTTCACTTGAGATGGGTGTGAAATATTTTGTGCCTAGAAGAGTGTAGAGGGGATGGTCCATGGACCGGTTTGACAAACTAACAGAGAAAAACCCACCCAATGTGTCTTTTCATTTCCATTCCTATTCCTCTACACAGAGCACAGAGTGTACCTGGGCACAGAGAGAGGCATCAGGTACCACAGCATTTTCCATAAGCTCAGGAACCCTCAGGTGGCAGCAATGAGGGGTTTTAGCAAAACCTGCCAAAATACCTCCACCTCCCCCCAGTGCCTGCTGCTGGGGGCTTGCTCTCAGAGCTGGACAACCACAGCCATCAGCTGAGGACCGGTGAGTGCTGGCTAGGAACACAATTTCCTCCCTCTTTGCCCTCTTGCATCCATGGCCAGCTCCAGTCTAGCTGGCTGAGTGTGGTGTGATGTGATGCTAGCACCTGACAGAGGCAGGCTGTGAAAGATCTCCTGGGACCAGTAATGGGCAGGCAGTCTGCAGGAGCCTGAGAAAGGATGTAGGCTGGAAAGATGTCAGCCTCACCCCTGGTAATCTGTTATTCTTCAGTTTCATTTAAATGTTTCGCTGGGAGAATCCCTAGTAACAGCTCCTGTTTACAGACAGCTTTGCCATGTAGGCAACACCTCCCAGTCCTTCTGTGTCACTGGTGAATGACATTGCCAGCTACATCACATCCCTGAGGATCCTTCCAGACCATGTGTGACCACCCAGGCCTCAGGACCAGGACCTCTGAGCTTGAGACTGTTTAGCAGGGGGGGAGAAGGGAGGGGGCTCTGGACAGAGCTGAGCTCAGTCTGAGCAGAGCTGTTTTTAAGCTTCCTTCCTGAGTAGACCCAGGTCTACAAACACAGATGCTGGAGACCAAAGCATCTCCTGGGTTTGAGCCACTGGCGTTCACACCAAAGGGAAGTCCTGCCTTTAATAGAGAAATGAAACAGAGCCACAAGATGGACCCACATGCCTTGTAGGTGAAAGCAGAGTTTTGTGCCAAGACAGATGTGCCACTTGGTGCCTACTCACTGGGCCAGCTGGGCCCCGAGGTGTCCTGTCCAAGTGTCACAGAGGAGGGGGATGGTGCTAGACAGGGAGCTCCAGCACAGACTGTGGAAATTACATCATACAGAAGAGGAGGCAGAACTGGCAGATCCCTCCCTGACCCTAAGAGAGACAGATGTCCCCAAAGCTTATACCGAATGCTTGCAGGTGTCTCTGCTGTGCCCCAGCCTGTCTCAGCCACCGGCCAGGACTTCTGAGGAACAAGGTTCCTGCCTAGCCCTTCCAGCTGCACTGGGCCCTCAGGCAGCAACAGGATGTGCAGCTGCTAATTCTATTTCTCACCTCTACTTTATTTTTGCAGTAGAATAGGTGAAAGCAACCTCAGAAGCAGTGTTCTGATGAGTCACTATAGAAATAGCTCTAGGAACATAAAAGACTCCTTTGTGTCACTACAATGTGCACTACTGGACCAGTACAGCCAACAGAAATAAGATAAAAAGTGCAAATCACTTACCCAGCTGCAAAGCACAGCGGTGCCCTGCCCTGAATTTAAGCAGCACATGTAACCTGGTCCATTCTGGTTTCAAGCTCAAAGGCATCAGGTCGATCCTGCGGGTTAGCAGCCAACATGTCTTTCAAGAGCTGCTTGATCCCCTCAGACATGGAAGTCCTGCGTTTCTGAGGGATGTGCAGCTCCATCTTTGGGTTTTCTAGCAGCGCTTCCCCAACGGGCACAATCTCAGTCCCCTGCTTGATGTAAGTCCCCAGCAGCTCCTTCTTGGTCTCGGCATCAATGAAAGTGATCCTCTCAATCATGGCCCAGATGATGATGCCGAGGGCAAAGATGTCAGCCTTGGCAGTGTAATGTCCCTCCCACACCTCTGGTGCCATGTAGAAATCGGAGCCACAGGCTGAGGACAGCCAGTACTTGTTCACATTCACATTTTTGTTCTCATGCGCACCCTCCTTGCCCCGAGCAGTTAGGCCAGCACAGACCTTGCTCAGCCCAAAGTCAGCCACCTTGAGCACAGGGGTGCCAGATTTCTCAGTTATCAGGATGTTGTCTGGCTTCAGGTCCCGGTGGACAATGTGGTTCTTGTGCAGGAAGGCAATGGCACTGGTGAGCTGCAGCATGAAGCTCTTGTTGGTGGCTGGGTCTGGCCTTCGGGACAGCACGTACTGGTTGAGGTCTCCCCCTTCGCAGAACTCCATGACGAACCACAGGTAACAAGGCTCCTCTGCATAGCCCAGGATCCTCTCACCTGAACAAAAGGGATAAAAGAGTGGGTTTTTCAGACATATTTCAAAGTCCATACTAAGCCAGGATGGTTGACAAACAGGTCTGGTTTATGTGGAGAGCAAAAATGCTGGGAATGTCACTGGGACCTATTGCACTGCAGGGCACCAGCAGTGATGCTGGCACTGCTGTGGCTTCAAGTGCTTTGGGATCCTGTTGAGCACGACACACCAGCACCATGTTTATCCAAACCCACTGCTGGGAACCAGCTCAGGGGCCTCCTCCCAGCAAAGTGCAGAGAACACATCATCTTCAGTCCTACCATCAGGCCATTCTCCCCATGCTCTGACAGCCAAAGCAGCAGAGGCTAAAAGCACAATTAGCAGTGAGTCTACAGAAAAAAAAAAAATCACTTCTGTGAATGTCTCCTCTCCCACATGAGCTCTGCTGCAGGAGGCAAAGGCTGGCTCATTCCATACACTTTACTGGAACTACATACAGGGAGTAAATCACGGCCCTTAACGCTGTGCCAGTAGAGTCTTGGCAAGAGTGGTCACACTAGTGTCCCAGCCCTATGGCCCACTGGGTCTTCCCAGATCAAATTTGTGCATTTAAGGATTGCATTTGTGCTGGGGAAACTGCCACTTCATCCAGCTTTCATTAAGCGCCAACAAGTCTTTAATAAGAGGAAGCTGGAGGTCCAAGCTGCAAACAATGTTTGCTGAGTGTAATCTCAGCCACACTTGTGACTATAAGTACTCCTACTAGTCAGTATTACACCCCAAACAGCTTTTTCTTTCACCAGACATCAAACTGAACTCTTCAAGCTCAGAGCATCTCAGGCTTTACTCCATAAAACTCCTGCCTAAGGAAGGACTCTCTTGCACATCAATTAGACTCATGAAGAACACAACAGCATCATATCAGCTAATGGGGCCAGGTCTGCCACTGGTGCTCCCCAGGGATGCCAGGATGCCCCAGGGAGCATTGGTAACACACCCATCCCTGTTAGCTGATGCCAGGAATGCAAACCCCACGGTCAGACCCCAAGTCTCCTCCAGAGAGCATCCAGGTGATTGGCAGAGCCTGCACACACCACCAGAGCATCATTTTGCTCTAGAAATTAATTTTTTTTATCCTCAAGCACCATAAGAGAAGCTGGAGGACACCACTCACCTCTGCCACAGTTAAAAAGTCCCACAGTCGAACTCAAGTGTTTTTGAAAGCAGTTAAAAAACTCCACCCATTTGACAAAGTTGGGTTTTGTTTGAGCAAAGCCTTAGAGAGCATCTGGGAAAGCAAAAAACTTTCAGCATCAGGTAAAGCCAAGGACTACCAGGGACACCCAGCCCTGGGCTGCACTGGTCAGCAGTCAGTGTGGGTGGGGATATTGGTTATTTGCACAAACAGTCTGTATCCATGACTACTGCTATGGAAATGGAAATCTGCACAACAGAAGGATTTGGCTGCACCTCCCCATCTTCAGCAATCTTCTGCTGAGATTAGGTCTGAAGGTTAGATCTGGGGGATGAAAGAACAGGGTGGAGTTACACAGAGTACAGGGTCCACTTTGGGGGTCTTATCTGGCTGGAAAGAGGCTCGCTATGAAAGCTCAAGGGCCAACTGGGAGCAGCACAGAACAGCTTGGATCTGGAGACCAAAATGCTGACCAGGAAAAAAAGCAACTTCTCTGGTGCAAGCCACGTTTGGCATGACAGCATGGAAAGTGAAGGAGAGGATGCTTGTTCTGGGAGCAGAGACCCCAGCACAGCCAGGACAGCCCCAGCTCACACAGCAGCCACCACTTTGACTTGTTAAACCCCAGGGACATCACAGCAGGACACAGGGTTTGGCTTTGCTGCTTCCCTCTGCAGCCATACAGCCCCCAACAAAGGTAGCAGGAGTGTCTGTCTCTTCTCTTCCAGCAATCAAATGTGCCAGAAAGCATGGCACATCCCTCACACACAGCCAGGTGGGAACATCCACACAGCACTGCTGGCTGGAGCCACAGGAAGTGGCTCAAACACTGGCTCAGCAGCAGGACCTTAGCTCTGACAAGCCAAGGTTTGTTTTTAGCATAAGGAAGGCTCTGATTTAAAACTTGGCCCCTGAACCTCAGCAAGCGCAGGAAAGGTGACAGGGATCCAGCAGTAGCTGTGAGCACCAGGCACTTGACTTTGGGTGGAGCATTGTGAGTAGAGGCTTAAGCCAAAAGTAATATTTCCTCATTTTCTTTCTATAATCTGAAAGTGTTTTAGTTGTTAAATCATCTTCCTGCCTTCAAAACAAACAGCTTTAAACATAAAGAGCTGGCAAGACACTCCCTAAAGATGAGATGTTAGCAAACTGAAAACAAGCAGTCAAGAGCTGAGGAGATGCCAATGACAGGCTGGACCTGTTCTCTATCACCAAGCCAGCATCCCCATGTGCTCCCTGCCCAAACACAGGATGGCACACACTCACACTCCATCTTTCCCAGCAGCACACACACACACCCCCCCCCATCCCATCCTGGGAGCTCATTAGCAGCATGCTAATTTGCTTAGCTTCACAGGGGAGATAAAAATCCACTGAGAGCAGAAGCAGCATCCCAGTGCCCACCGCCACATGTAACCTCTGACTCCCTCTGTGCAAGGAGGCTGCACCAGAGAGATGGGAGCTGGCAGCACGGAATTCCAGGCAGCTGGAATGATGGCAACACATGTAGGTGACAACAGGGCAGCCCATGAGTGAGGCTGAGTGCTGGTGGCAGGTTGACGGTCCCACAGATGACACAGGAGGAATAGGAAGCAACACCTTATACCTGTTCACTTAAGGCAGCTCTGTCACTGCTCTAGGTTAGGAACAAGACGGGCATGTGATGTGCACAAGCACTGGAGGTGCTCCTGTGTCAGGGCTCTGAGCACATTGCACAGGTACGTGCCTCTCCTCCAGCTCAGTGCTGAGCTTTCACCTTCCGTTTCACACCTTGCCCTTAAATTTAATTACTCCACATCTCAATAAAATGATAAAGATTCAGGCTCTGTGCCGTAGCTGAGACCAAACCCCGCCAGTTTCCCGACAGTTGTGCTCCCGATTCACAAAGTCTCAGATTAATCCTGGCCATGCCCTGAGCCCCGGCACGTTGGCACAGCATCTGTGCTGGCCCGTAAATAGCCTAGCTGCGGTCGTGCAGAATGGCACGGCAGAATGGCAGCACAGCTCCACAGCCACAGCCACAGCTCCAGCTCAGCTGCCAGCAGGGGAGAAGAGCAGGAGACCTGCAGGGTTCATCCAGCTCCAGCTTTTGTTTTGAAAATATTTATCCACATCTATCAGACCCAAGGCTTGGGAAGGCAGCAAGCAAAGGTTGCTTGGCACAACAAAGCCAGGAGGGCAGCCAGGTAGAAGAAAGTAGAACGTGCTCCAGCTTGGTTTTGGGAGTCAAACTACTCCTGTCCAGGCTGGCGATGCACAGCCCAGCTCTGCTCCCTTCTGAGGGGCTGCAGGACAATCAGGGCAGACAAAGCTCTCCCCATTGCTGGGAATTCAGGAGGTTCAACCCCCACCTAGCAATGGGGCACCTATGGGTCCCCTTCCCCACCTGGATATGGGGCACCTCCAGCCACCTAAGAGCCTTCCCCAAGCCAAGCCAGCCCTCCTCAGGACATGCAACATGACAGAGGGGGGCAGGACCCCCATATTCCTGCTACAGACACACACCCAAAGGGAAGAGTTGGCTCCTCTCCCAGTGAACTGTGTGCCCTGGCTGTACAGGAATTTGGACACTGCCCTTCTCAGGGAGCCTCCCTTGGGTGGTTGTGCAAGGGAAGAGCAGGAGCTGGGGTGCATAGGGAGAGCCAGCCAGGTCTGGACATGTCCACCCACCAGGGATACAGAGGGGACAGGCAAGGCAGGGACAGTCAGAGCCACAGGTTTGATCAGAGGATGACTCCAAGGAGCTTTGCATGAACTCTGTGCCTGGCACAGGGTCTGGGGGTTGCCTACACTGGGGGCTCAGGGAGACTGAGCACCCCAAGGAGCTGACAGGAGTCCTGGCACACAAGTTTGGGGAAGGAAGGATTGGGGTGAGCTGGCTCTGCTCACAGCAGGCTGGGGGGGCACAGGACTCCAATATTTTTCTACATCTTCACAGCACATTGGCAAAGCTGGGTCTGACAAGCAGCCAAGGGAGCAAAGGGAGGGAGGGAGCATTTTGGAGATGTCACCGTCACAACCACCAGCTGTGACAGGAAAAGGGGACCCCTGATGGCCCCGTGATGCTGCTGAGGGACCTCAGGGGAAAATGGAGATATCAGCCCAGGCTACAGGCATTAGTGCTTCCAGGGCTGTTGCCATAGAGCCAGCAACAGGACACGGGGACAGTCCTAAAGCTGTGGGACCTTGAGCCATAGCAGGTGGCAGCCTTGGGGTGCTCAGAGACAGGATAGCACACTGGGCAGAGAGGGGCAGATGTCTCCTTGGTGTAACTGGGGCACAGGCCATGAAGGTCCCCAAGGGATGTATGTGGGCTGTGGCATAGGTCAGGGTGGTAGATGGAGCCTCTGGATTTGGGGTGTTAAGGAGGACGAGTCAGTGCTGCCACGGGTCCAGCACACAGGGATGACCCCCAAGGGTTAGGTATGAGCCTGCAGGTGACAACAGGGACCCTTAGGACTGGGGTCAGGACTGCAGAGCACATAGAGGGACTCCACTGGCATTGCTGCAAGATCTGGGTGGGGTTTAGGGAATGGTTTCCTGGGAGCATCGTATGGGAAAGGGAGAGTGGAGAAGATGGCACAGCATGGGGGGACAGGGTCCAGAATAAGGCTCCCTCAGGTGTGTTCAGCGTGAGTGACAGCAAAGAGGCCCTGTGGGGGAGCTCTGCAGGGACAGGACAGAGATGGGACCAAGCTTAGAGCAGATACCCAGAGGGGACTCCAAGAGTGCAGGGGTGATGGGTGCCCAGCGGCACAGTGGGGAGAGCCCAGGGGTGGTTATGCTGAAAAAGCAGTGAGTCAACATGGGAAAAAGGGCATTGTGAGAGCTGGGGGGTGCTTTGGATGCTCTTAAGCGCAGGTGGGATTTGAGCAAAAGGGTGATGGGGAGCAAGCGAGGGCAGCAGTAGTGCCTGAGGTGCGGTTATTGTGGAAGGGTGTCCATGGAGAAGGAAACAAAACCAGGATGTCCTGCATAGGGCATCCCAGCAGTGACCTGCTCTGGGGGTGTAACCTGGCAGTGGGGCAGAAGGATCTGGGTGTGGTGTGGCAGCAAGGAGGTGGCAGATCCAGGTGCTCACGGCTAGGGATGGGTGACACAGGTGTCAGGGACAGGGACCCTAGAGGCCCTGGGCACGGGAGGTGCCCCGGGAGGGCGCTGGGGCCGTGCCGGGGATGCCCCGGGGGTGCTGGTACCTTTGAGGGAAGTCTCGACGAGGCGCAGGTAGAGCTGGCTGCGCTTGTTGCCGTGGCTCATGCGCTGCCCCAGGCCGTGCCGCTGCAGGACGCACTCCTCGAACCGCACCACGTTGGGGTGCTGCCGCCGGAGGCTCGTCAGGGCCCAGAACTCAGCCAGCGCCAGCTCCACGTTCTCGGGAGCGTCGCAGCGGATCCGCTTCACCGCCAGCCGGGCGCCGCTGCGGCCTGACACCGCCTCGTACACCACGCCGTAGGCGCCGCGGCCGATCTCGGCCAGCAGGCTGTACCGCGGGCCACCACCGCCGCCGCCGATGCCCGGCCCCGCCACCGCCGCCGCCGCCATGGCCCCGCGCCTCGTCGCCNCGTCTGCCGCCGGTCCCCCCTCCCCTTCCTCCGGGTGCAGCCCGGGGGAGGCGGTGCGGGCTCGGGTCTGGCCCGCGGGGCTCACCTGGGGAGCGGCGGTGGGGGCTCCGGGCCGGGTGCTGCGCGGCGGCGAGGGAATGGGCGGGGT
>VWZS01000833.1:657795-686082 GCA_013397075.1 Rhabdornis inornatus
CCCTCCCACCGCCCCGGGACGGGCGGTGCACCGGGAGGGCGGGATGCCCCGGCGTTGGTTGGGGGGAGCGGTGCACCGGCGGTAACCGTGCGGTACAAGGGGTCCGGTGCACAGGGGAGGGCTGTGTGTGATGCCGTCACGGGAGTGATGCTCCGGGACACGGTGCACCGGGGAGAGGGGCGGTGCACATGTTGTAGGTGATGACCCGGCGGGGAGGTGATACCGTCAGGGAGGTGATTCCCCGGGAAGGAGGTGGTGCCCCGAGACCCAATAAATCCTCAGGACCCAGTAAATCCCCAGGACCCGTTGCGCCAGCGGTAGTAGCCGCGCGGTGATGGATGTTCGGTGAACCGGCGCTGTGCAGCCGCACCGAGAAGGGCAGGCGCGCGGCTCGGGGCCGGTTTCACAGCTCCGGCAACATTCGGGGCCCCTCCCGGGCGCCGCGCTCACCCCGACGGTTCGACCCCACTGCCGGGGACCACCGGGGAGTTCCCAACTGGAAGTTCCCCGGGAAAGTGGCTGCGATCTCTAAAGAATCCCGCTGCCCTGCGCACCGGGACCAAGGGTTTTGGGGGCACCCTAGGGTGGGGAGGAGTTGCGCGGCACCCACCGGGTGGTGAGACAGGCGCTGGTCGCCGAGAGCAGGACTTGGTGACTGCCCTATGCCGGGACGCCGAGGAGCGGCGAGGGCCGGGGGGAGACCGCGAGGCTGCAGTGTATCCCCCCGCGTGGCCGTGTCTCCCCGCGGGGTTGAGTCTTGGCTCCGCGTGGGGCTGTTTTGGTGGCATTTCTCCTGCGAGAAGGTGGGGTGGACGACAGAGGTCCCTGTCCCACGCACTGTCCCCAAATTGCTTTTCACCCCCCGGGCCATGGGCATCACCAGTATCCATCCACTCCGGGCTCCTGGGGGGTCTCATCCTGTTCCTGGTGCTGCTGGTGGCTGGCAGCCCCCCGGGCTCGGGGCTTTGCACGCCGCCGTCTCGCTTCCCGTGGATTTGGGGAGGGAATGGCGATCCAACCCCGCAAGATGTACTTTCCCAGCCGCCTCTCCCGCGTTTTCCTGTCCCCTGCGCGCTGCCGTTGGCAGCAGGCACTGCGGCCGGTCAAAGACAGCGTCTGCAGAGCCGGTTACGGAGGAGCTCTCAAAATTCCCTGATTTCTTGACCCACTGCTGAGCCGCGTGCCGCTGCCATCACGCAGCCCCAGCAGCTCCCGGCTGCGTCCTGCTGGTCCTCTCGGGGAAGGGACGGCGACCCCCGGAGCCACCGATAACTCTAATGCAGGGTTGCCCCGCGGTGTCACGGCGCCGGCTGCAGCTCCTGCGAGTGGTTTGACCTCAATTTGTTTTTAAATGGAGCCACTTCGCCTCCTGGGGAGGCTGCGGGGCCGTGCCGCCGCTCCGTGCCCCCGGTGCCGCTCGGCAGCCCGGAGCGACGAGGACGGTGGCAGCGGCGTGACTCGCCGTGCTTACGAGAGCGCCGCTTCTCGTACCGCTATCGAGTGGCACTTGTGCCTCCTGCCCACGCAGGGAGGTCACCGTGTTCCCGCCTGGGCAGCGCTGACCGCCCCCTGCTCCGGTGCTCTCTTTGCCAGAGGTTCGCTCCCGGTACGGGTACGCTCGATCGGAGCTCCCGCGGGTGGTTTGGAGCAGAATCCCGGGCATCACCCACCCGGTGTTTCTCCCCATGTCCCACAAAATGCGTCTGAACACCTCTCTCTCCTGCCTACGGCAAGGCCAGGCAGGAGTGCAAACGTTTTGGGAGTTTCTGGAAAAACTCTGTCCCTTAATGGGATAAAGCTGACTGTTCCAAGATCCACAGCGTAGTGACTGCTCTCCTGGGGAAGCTCCCGCCGGCAGCTCTGGGTCGCGGTCCCTCTGTTTCGGGGCAGCCCCGGCGGCTGGCAGAGCTTGTACCCAGAGATTTACCCCATCCCGGGATAGGGAGCCCTGTCTGGTCTGGAGGAGAGTCCTTCGGGGGGGCTGGGGTCTCAGTGGCAGAGTGGCAGCGCCGTGTGACGTGAGCTGACATTAACACCCACCTGCTTCCGCGGGTGCCTGTATCCTCGGCCCCCACCCCGCCGAATGCGCCTTTCACTCATGTAGTTAGAAGAAGTTAACTTTTCTATTACCGCACATTTCATTTACCCAGGTACTTAATTACCATTGTCCCAGGGAAATGTCAGTGTGACTCAGAGACACTTTCCCATTAGGAAGAGACAGATGAATATTAAGTTGAGTTGCTGGTGGGTGGGCTGGCTCCCAGCTCCTCTCCCGGGGGACCTGTCACCCTCCGCGCCCTGGACCCATGGAGGACCCTCTTACCCAGCTCAGTAGATCTGTGGCACTTTGCTCTGGGGACAGGAGTAACTCGGACTCCCACCCGGAGCAAAGGGAAGGAACCTTATTCGGAACGGCATTTCCCTCTGCGTCCTTGGGATTTGCTTAATCTCTAGCACATCTCCCTCGTGTGCAATTACCTTGTGCGGGGAGGTCACTGCACCCCAGGCAGCTGGGTGCATATATACATATTCATAGAAAAATAATGGCTTTGGTGTAGAAATGCTCCACCCCACCGTGTCTGTGGTGCCCGCACGGTCATCAGTCCCAGCAGCGAGGGTTAAACTGCCCGAGGGCTGCCCACAGCCCCTCGCCCAGGGTGTTGTGGTCGTTTGCAGACGCGTTTTGTTCTTCTCGGCTTTGTTCTGTGCCTGCACGGCCAAGCACACCCCGACACAGCAAGGCGGGGCCGTGGCCGCTCTCTGCCCTTGCGGGGCCTGAGCTCCATCCCCCATCGCTGCAGCACCAGGGATGGAGGGATGGGTTCCTCCGTTGGCCCTGAGGAGGATGCAGGGCTCTGCCCTCGCCCCCCACCCCATGCCCTTCTCTCTTGTTGCCTCCGTGTTGGCACAGCCCCAGCCTGGATGAGTTAAAATCCCCCTCCAAATAAAAGCCGTGGGGTCCCGCCTGCTTTTCAAGGAGCAGGGGGATGCCGACGGACCTGATCACCAGCCCTGATGGAGGACCGCAGGCACAGGCTGCCGCGGCTGCTGGGTGCCCAGCAGAGGGTCCCAGCCGTGTCGATGGCCCCCACTTCCCTCACCAGTGTTGGGAGGGCTGAGCAAGGGGGCACCAGGTCCAGCAGCTGGTGTTCGAGCTGGGAGAACAGCAGGTTGCTGGGAAACATCCCTCTTGAGCTCCGATAAAAATAGCTCCATCTTCGAGGCAAGAGGACTGGCTGCACTGCCAGCGACGCAGGGGATGTGTCTGCGCCCACTGGGGAGTGGGGGCCCGGCACAGGATGTCCCATGGCGTCTGCACCTCGGACCCCCATCCCACACGTCTGTTGTGACATGGTGCAGTGGGACAGTGCTGCAGGGGCTCAGGGATTGCCTGTCATTGCCCAGTGCTGTTCTCCTTTATTCCCAAATCAGACTGGGAAGTGTGTGAGAACAGGAATTAGGGCCGAATGGGGAAAGTGGGGGTGTCTTTTTTCCCCCCACCCAGTTCCCCCTGGCTCTTTGGCTCATCTCTGTGTTTGCCCTCATGAGGAAGAGGTTCAGGGAGATGTGGAGCTGCAGGGAAGCCCCGTGGCTCTGAGCCCTGGCATTGCAGAGGTTGGGGGGTTTCTATGCAAAGGCTTTTTCACCTGACAGCAGCTAGGCTGGAAGGGTTGGGACATCTCTTTCCCGGGGCATGAAGACCTAGCAGCTTTGGATGGACTCACTTCTTTCCCCAGCATTTCCACGAGGACAATGCCTCTCCCCAGCCTGGGGAGCAGAGTGAGAGGAGATCAGGGCTTCACCTTTCTCCCTCCACCCTTCTTGGACAGGACTTGAATTTGCTGTGCAGGGGATTCACACTCCCAGCAGCCAAACCCCTCTGGGACGCAGCTGTGTTGAAAGACAGACAGACCCCATCCCAGTCCTCTGCCACCTTCCTTGTTTGGGGCACGCGTTTCGGCCCCGAGGACCGAGGCTGGGCACGACGGAAGTCTCCGAGTGATGCAGCCGCAGCGGTGGGATGTGCACCCCGGTTGCCGGGGCGGCACGGGGCTGCGGGGAGGCCTCGGCGGTGCGGGCGAGCCTGCTCGGGAGGTGGCGGGGATGCTGCGGGGCTGATTATTCACAGCTTCCCTCGCCCCGATTGGCTCTGCCGCCGCGCACAGCCGGGCCCCGCCGCAGGAGGAGACTCCGTGGCCATAAAAGCGGGGTGAGAGGCAGCCGGCGGCGAGTCCGGTGGGCAACCCGGGCAGCACCGTGGGGCCACCTGCCAGTGTGGCCTCGCCACCGATGACTGGCGCAGCCTGACGCCCGTGGAGGGACAGCCACCAGCCACGACCCGTCCTGACTTGGCGAAGCAGGTGCTCAGCGGGACGGGGAGCAGCGGCAGGTAGGGCTGCCGGGGTTGTCATCCCCCTTCCATTGCGTGGGCACAATCAGGGAATCTCTGTTGCTCCCCAAAAAGCAGAAGTTTACGAACACCCCCTGAGCCACACTGCTGTGAGCGGCATGTGGTGGGACTTGTGTTATTTTGGGGAGCTTCCACATGGCTGCAGGTCCCTCTTGTCCCTTGAGTGGTTTCAGAGCCCATGAGCAGCTGTCCAGAGTTCTGCTGGGGTTCATCTCCGTGCTGATGCATCCTGGCAGCACAATCACCCAGGGCTTAGAGGGGCAAAGGGAGTGGGCAGAGAGGATGGGGGGGTTCTGTCTCCCCTTTTTTGGCTCAAGCAGCAGTGTGGCTGCAGTGCTGAGTTTTGAGTGATTCTATTCCAAAAGTTACCAGCTTTTTTGAGAAGCCTTGTCCTGATGGTGTTTCCAAGAAATTTTTAGAGGTGAGGAAAGGAGCTGCTGGAAGGTTGATTGTTCTCCATCAGAAATATGTGCAGGATGCAAACCTGTGGAGTTGGACCTGTGTGGGAGGAGGGATCTGCTCAGTCTGGGAGAGCTGTTCACATCCTTCATTAGGTATAATCACAGGTTAGTCAAGATGGGGTCGGTCTCTGCTGCCCAGCACACACAGCCCTGATTCCTCATCCCTCCTTGGGTCACCAGGTCTGTAATTGGTCCCTGGGGTGCATGGATGCAGCTCGGAGGTTTTCCAAAGTAAAACCTGGTTTTTGAAGACTCAAGTGGAAATGGGACAGGGGAGGAAGGGTCATCGGCAGGCACCTGGCAAGGGTAGAATCTGCTGAGAGTGGCCACAGAGGCTAGGACTCAATGCTGGCATTGCCAGACCCTGCCACGATCCTTCTAAAGCGTTCCTGGAGCCTTGGGCTCCTCCAGGTAACGCAGGATTGAGCTCAAACTCCGCTTTTCTTCTTCCCCCCTTTGTGTTATTTTCGTTTTTTCCTCCCCGCTGCTTCTTTCCTCTTTTGTCAAAAGCCCTTTGGTTTTTTTCCCCCTTTTCCTGCTCCTGTTTTGCCAGCCCTCCTTATCCCAGCTCCAGGAGCAGGCAGAGCACTGCTGGGACATTTGTGGCACTGCCTGGATGTTTGCAGTGGGGTGTCCCTGGCCACGCCGTGCTCGGAAAACTGCAGCTCCCCTGAGTTCCATGAAATCCTCCGCCTCCAGCAGGGTGACAAGGATGGGACACACTGTGTTCAGATTGCCAGAGGTCTGAACTCTGCAGTGTCAGACAAACTAGGAGCTTGTTCCCAGCATGGGAACATTCCAGGTGCCGTCTCTGCGCGCTGTTCTGGCGGCACCCACGGGGATTCTGGCGGCAGAGGAGCAAGGGAGGGGAAGCAGATGGGGAAAGGGAGGGAAAAGGTTCCTGGTGGGGCTCTTGGGAAGCAGTCAGCAGCTCTTTTTGGAAGCTTCATTCCCCCTAGTGCTGCAGCTGGCACCTACCTGTGCGGCTGGCATGTCCTCGCTCCTCAGTGCTGTCTCGGTGGCCCTGTTGCAGTAAGGGACGGTCCCCGTGTCTCAGTGGCGAGGGCTGGCTCAGATCCCACCGTGCCCCTGCCATCCTGGGCAGCTGCCACCCTGTTCCCTGCCACGCTGCCAGGGCACTGGGAGGATTCACGGAGCTGGTGGCCATGCAGCCAAGGAATGCAGACAGCTCGACACACGATGGTGCAGATAATTCAAATTAAATTTTAATCTAGCATGAATTAATACTGTGGCATTAACATTTCTTCATCAGTACCAATTACAGTACATTAGCAGCTACTGCTGGAGAACACAATAGTCTCTAATATGCGTCATTAATGTGTAACAGATCCCTCTGGGTCATGTCTTACCCACCCTAGATAAAAGCAGCAATGGAGGCAGGCGGGGGCTTGCAGCCAGTGCACCCCTTTGAGGCTGCCTCTTACTCTGGGGCTATTACGGTCCCAGTGGCACTGTGATCCTGTGGCACTGCAGCCGGAGTTGGCAGTGGCCCCTCCAGCCTCACCTGGGGTCAGGTTTAGCACTGCCACCTGCAGAGCCCCTCTCCCAGCTGAGGCCAGAGGCTCCATCACGGCTCTCAAACATCCGGAGGATGGCAATTGTGGTCTGCAGGTAGGCTTGAACCCTAAGTCCTTCTTTTTCCCCTTTCTCCTGATGCACCAGCCCAGCTGACTTGGTGGGTGGAAGGGAGGGGAGATGAGGTGGCACTGGTGTGGGGTACAGCAGCCTGGGGTGAGTCCACACTGGGCCATAGCATCACCCCATCCACTTGCCACCACAGCTCTGTTTGCTGTGATTCTTTTCCCCAAGGCCAAGAGCTGGTGATTCATCCGCCTGCGCCATGCAGACGTGGCAATCACAGAGAAACCCAATGCTGGGGAAAAAAGAGACTTTTCTTTCTAATGGTATGGTAAGAGAGACGGAGAGGATGGATGGGATGGAACTGAGATGAAATATGAGATGCAACAGTGGTCCTGCCCACGGTGACTTGGTGTCCACCAGGGACTCACTATGGCTCTGGGCTTGTGCCAAGGACCAGGCTGCAGCCAGGGTAAGGGGTCACATCTTGTCATGTCCTTGCTGGGAGCAGCATCTGGAGGTGAGTCATATGGGAATGGGCACAGGTCCCTGTGTGTGTCCCCAGGAGCGGCTCACAGATGGAGGTGGTAGGTGCCCATTGGCTGTGGAGTGGTGATGGGCCCCCCAGAGCTGACATAAGGGACAGTGACAGGCTCTGTGCTGTCTTCCCCTCTCCAGGCAGCGTCTGCAGGGCGAGATGGCTTGGCGGGCACTGGCACTGGCAGTCTGCCTGTCCCTGTCTGCGGTGGCATCTGCCGACTGTGTCACCCAGTGCTCCCTCTGTGCAGCCCAGACCCGCGGTGCCGAGAGCAGCGTCCAGCCCCTGGTGAGTGCTGGCCCAACACGGACGTGACCCAGGGAGCCACAGCAGTGGAATGTCACGGCTGCAGGGTGGCAGAGCTAGGTGGCACCTGATGTGGTGGACATGGGCACCCCAGGGTGCTGGAGCTGCGCAAACTTCGGCTTCTCACTGAGCTGAGCAGCGCGGTGGGCACGGACCCCTGGGCTTGGGGTGAGGTGGGAGGAAGGCAGGGACTCACCCCGAGCACCTGGGGCCGCTGTCTTGCAGATGTGCCTGTGGGAATGCCAGGGCTCCTTGTCACCCGGGCCCGAGTGGGAGATGTGCAGGAAGGCGCTGGCGCTCCTGGCCCCGCTGGTGGCCCTGGCCGAAGGGACAGACCCGTCGGAGGCGGAGGAGGATGAGGAGGAGCCGGAGCAGGGTCTGGGCCCCGCAGAGCTGCCGCTGGCGCCGGCCAAGCGCTACGGGGGCTTCATGAAGATGATGTCCAAGGCGAAGCTGCTGTCCCTGCTCCGCGAGAACGCTCACAGCAAGGGCGGCCTCAGCAAGAAGTTCGGAGGCTTCAGCGGCAAGCCGGGGGAGCGAGCGGCCCCCGAGGACTACCCGGCGCCGACAGGGGACGGGGACGAGGAGCCCACGGGGGCCGGGGCCGAGGGGCAGGAGCTGCACAAACGCTACGGGGGCTTCATGCGGCGCATCCGCCCCAAGCTCAAGTGGGACAATCAGAAGCGCTACGGTGGCTTCCTGCGGAGGCAGTTCAAGGTGATCACACGCTCGGATGAGGACCCCAGCGCCTACTCAGGGGAGGTGTCAGACCTATAGAGCCAAGCGTGGGACGGCAGCACCACACTCCCCCCATTGCCACCCCGACTGTGCCATCGCCCCCAGCCCCGTCCCCTGCCCAGCCCGATGTGGCTGGTGTCACCCTTGCCTCATTCCCCCAGGGGACCGTGAGTTCCATCCCCAGTTATCCCTCTCTGGTTCACCTGCCCAGCCTGTGCACGGAGGGGACAGTGCCACTCCTCCACCTGCTGGCGGTGTGGCTGTGGCCCAGCCCAGGGTTCCCGGGGGTGTGGTGCTGGGGACACATACCCTCCATCCTCCCGTGGCTGCCGGAGCACAGCAGGGCCTGGAAACCATCACAGCTGAGGTACAGGGCAGTGGGCTCCGAGCACTGGGAAGGATGAGCCAGGGCAGGATCAGGGAAGGTGGCTGCCGTGGCCAGGGGAAGAGGTGGCTGGTGGAACCGCAGCACCATCACCAGGTGCTCAAGCGGTGCTGAGCCCAGCTGCCACTCCCCTCCCCGAGCCTCTCACAGTGTCCCACTAATACCAGCACCCACCTGGTACCCCTGGGCTCCCCCTCCAAAAATGACTCTAGAGGCAGGGTCAGCCCCATGCCCCAACACCCAACTCTCCACTGCAGTCAATAAAAGGCAGATGCCAACGAAGCTGAAGCCATGTTGGGTGCCAAGCCTCCTCTACAGGGCAAGCACCCCAAATTGGGGTGCCAAAAAGGGCCAGGGGACCTGCTGTGAGACCTGCAGGCAGCACATGGTGGTATCCTTCCTGCGCCATGGTGCCAAAAGGAACCATATTCTGAGGGTGACAGGGCCATCACAGCTGATCAAGTGCAGGGCAGGGATGCTCAGCCTGCTGCAGGGGTGTGTAGGGTGCTAGTGAGGTACCTCCTCCAGCAGCAGGGAGGGGAGACTCCCTTGGGAATCACAGCTGCTGCCCCAGCTGGGAAGGGGCAGTTAAGTTATGCTGAGGGCAGGGGCAAAATGCTGCTCTTCTGCTCATGTGTGACCCAACCAACAACAGCTCAGTGCTGAGGAAGCCCAGCCTGGGCAGCAACTTCCCTTTTGAGTGTCTATGTAGCCCCACACAGCAGTTCCTGGCTTTGGTGAGACACAGTTGATGTCCCAGACACAGCCCAGGCACCAGGTTGGGAAAGGGGGGAGGTCACTGCAGAGCACTGGAACACTCAGCTCATTCATAGCACAGGCTGGAGCCAGCACCCAGCCTGCCTGCACAGCTCCAGCTCAGCTCCCTGCACCTAAAGATGCAGCAGGGCCAGCCCCTGGTCAGTCCTTCCCCATGGGGCGCACTGCTCCCCTCCCTCACAGTGTCCAGGGGAACCAGCACCACAGCCCTCAGCCCAGCCTCAACCTCCTGCCTTCCTCTTCCCTCCCTCCAGAGCACACTTCAGGGCTGTGCAGGATGAACTCTCCTCTCCTCCTCCCTGCAGGACATGCAGACCCCCAACCCCACCCTGCAGCCCCAGTGCCAGTGACAAGGTGACACTCCCCGAGCAGAGGGACAAGCTGATGTGCAGGAGCAGCACAGGACTTTTCACTTTTATTATAAAAATATCTTGCAAGCAAAAAGCAAAAAAAAGAAAACAACCCCCCCAAAAAAAAAGTCTGTACAAGCAGTCACATTGCTCCCAAAGCACCCCCAAGGATCCCAGATGCCCCCAAGCCCCCCACATTTCCACTGCTGCAGGAGCCAACAAAGGGTGAGATTCCACATGGTGGCCCAGGTAGGGGGCACGTGGAAGACATTTTGTCCCCATGGGTGCGCTAGGGGGAGTCTGCCTGGCCCCCAAGACAGAGCTGGGGCAGAAGATTCTCTATATAAGTCTCTTATAAACTCTGTAGGGTTTGGGAGATTCTTTACTGAGGCCTCGGTCTTATTCTAGTGTTAAGTACACAGCAGTAACACCCACATACAACACAAAACATTGGGGGTTTCAGCTCTAAAAATTAACAGTTACATGTCGAACAGTCAAAACATGTTACACGGTACCTGTGGGGAGCTCCCGGGGGGAGCCAGGCTGGGGGGGCCCTTGCACACTTTGTACAAGCCTGGGGCAGCGCTGGTGGGTCCCAGTGCAGGGCAAGGCTGTGCACAGGAAGATGATGCTGAGGAGGATGCTCAGTGCTGGGGAGCCAGAGCTGGAGCTCCCCTGGACGGCAGGATGGGAGCCTCGGCTCAATGGGCTTCCAGCCTCTTGGCCTTGGGGCGAGACAGAGGTCCCGCACAAGGGACACTTGGGAAGAGAGGCGGACACTTCGGTCCTTCCTTTAAAGCCAGAGTTTGGTGTCCAGGCGTGGTGGCAGAGCCCCAGAAGGCAGCGTGGGGGCCCTGCTGGTCCTGGGGAGCCGTGGGCCAGGCAGAGGCATCCCTATGAGAGCTGGTGTGGCGGCACTGTACCTGTCCCCTCAGCCCAGCTGGAGCTTCCCAAGGAGCTGCTGCTCCGCTGGCTGAATCTGCTTGCGGGCAAACCCGGCACACTGAGGTTGAGCAACCCCTGATGGGGGTCCTGAAGGGATGGAGCTGGCAGCCCCAGGACCAAACTGCCCCCAAAAATCATGTCTCTCTGGATGGGAGAAGACCTGCACAAGTATTGCAGGCTCCATTTCCATCCTAAAACACAGGTACCACAGTGCATCTTCACATCACTCCCAGTGCTTCCAGGAGAACAGTCTTGGGGAGGAGCAGAGCTGCTCCCCGCAGGACGGGGGCCCCAGCAGCCACTGCTCACTCACTTCCTGGTGATCTGGACGCTGGCATACTCAGAGCTGGCCTCCTCGGGGCGTGGGGCCGGCCGCTTGGGCGCCTTGCTGAGGTGCACCATGTCCAGGTCGGCGTAGGTGAGGTTGTCGTCGCCGTTGGGCGCCCGGTTGGTCTGGATGCAGGCGTACTCCGACTGCTGGCTCATCTCCACCATCCGGCGGATGGTCTTCCTCTCCTTGTCGAAGTTCAGGTCCGCGTAGGTCAGGTTGTTGGGGTCGGATTCCTGTGTGAGGCATCAAGAGTTGCTCCTCTGGCAAGATGCCCCTGTACCCACAGCCCTGTTCTGGAGTCAATCCCACTGCAGCTCAGCCCAGGCCACCTCAACCCTGCTTGTATGGGGGAACAATGCCAGCAGCCACCACCCTGCAGCCATGCTCTACCCCCTGCTACAGCTGCAAATCGTGAACTACCCTGTCACCCTGCTCTGGCTTCAAAACCACTGCCACAATTCTGGAGCTACCACTGAAGCCACTCAATCACTCCATCCCAGCAGGGCCAGACTGCCCAGTGATGCCTACGCGGGAGCTGGCAGAGCCTGGGTGGGATGGACAGATTGCTTCTGATCACGACTTTGCTCGTAGCTGCATCACCAAATGCAAAATAACTCCACAAATAGCCTGGCTGGCTATCGCACAGCTGGTTCTCCAGGCAGCACCAATCCAGACTTTACTGGGAGAAGAAGGAGGAGGAGGAGGAAGGAGGGTGAAGGCAGAAAAGATTCTAGGAAGTGGCTACCCTCATCCTGGAGCAGGCTCTCTTCCACCTCCAGCCACAGAGTGGAGACACAGAGTTGTTTCACTGGAGAACTACCACCCTCCACTCCCATTTCCAGAGACTCCCAGCCACTCTCTCTCCCCAGCCCCAGGATGACCCACCTGGGTTGTGGCCTCGCTGCTCTTCTCTGGCTCATGTAACCTGGAAGGAGGGACAAAGACAGTCAGATACATGGTGTGTCCTGTTGCCCTTTCCCTGGTGACAGAGCAGCTGAGGAGGTCAGATGCAAGCCAAGGTCCTTGCAAGCTGCACCCAGCTAGACAGCTCCTGAGCACTGGCTCGTGCTGGTCCAGCTGCCTCTGTGCTTGCTGGAGACTAGCTCCCACCAGCCTGCTCAGCCCCACCACAAGCAAAATATCCCCATGGGCACAGAACCCCAGCTGGGGAGATGGGCAAAGACTGTGCTCCTGCCTTCTCCCTTTCACAAGTTTTGGGGATACAGCTGTGTCTCAGTCCTGAGGGACTCTGGTCTGGAGATGTCCAGCTCAGAGTTCCCACAGGTTACCAGTGACTAGAAGAGATCTGCACTCACCTGGCAGATGGCGAGCTTTTACCTGCCGAAAGAGAAGTTTAGGAAAAAATTAATTCAGGAAACAAGATAAACGCCCCATTTCCCTGGGCACAGAGAATGCATGCAGAGACTGCTTCAAGGACAAGGACATCTTTTCCCAGAGCTAAATTCCTGCAATTCCCTGGAGTTTCAATCTATTTCATTCAGGACTGTTCCTGGGGGAGCACAGGAAGTACAAGGCAGGGTTTAGACCAGCCAGAGCTTTCCATGCAGCCTGCAAACAGCCTGGGCAGCTCTATCCCTTACCCCACTGGGCAGGATCTGCAGCTGCACTGCCAGGAGTTATTGTCCAATGGGGCAAGATGAAACCCATGGGAAAGAGAGGAAAAATGGGGCTGGGAGCAGCTGCCTCCCTTCCACACACTCAGCTCCCTTACCCTTGATTTGCTTTGTCCGGATGAGGTACAGAATGGCAGCCACCAGCAGGACCAGCACAGTGCAGACCACACCCACTACGATGTAGATGAGCATATCATCTGAAATATCAATGAAAAGGTCACCATGGCCCAAGAATGTGGTACCTCCCAGTCCCTGCAACCTCACAACTGGGATTGGCCCAGCAATGCATGAAGCACCAAGGAGGACATGAAGCTCAGTGCCTGCTACTGAGCAGGCTACATGCTCCAGCCCCCCCGATATGGAGATTTGATCCTTCAACCAAATTTTGGTGGGGTTTTGAGCTTCCTCAGAGGGTGACACTACAAAGCCACCCTGGCAGGCACCCCATGCCAGCAGCTCTGACGCACCCTTAAGCATCTGGGACTCCTTGCTCGATTCCCCCTGGGCTGGGTTGGAGATCCACAGGAAGGCTGAGGAATTGGCAGGGGCCTGTGCATCGTGCACCACCACGCAGGTGATCGTGGACCCATTTTTCTCCTGCATCGCTTGCATCTCCACCTGGCTTCTCAGCTCGAACAAGCCGCTGCGGAGCTCCTGTGGCCGGGAGATGTTCTGCACCTTTATGTCCACCCCATTCTCCAGCCAGGAAACAGACACGTGTGCTGGGTAAAACTCCTTCACAAGGCAGCTGAAGGTCACTGTCTTGTTCAGCTCAGCAGGGCTCGGCTCAGCACGCACTTCGACACTGGGGGGAACTGGGAAGAGAGGCAGAGCTTGGTGTTTGGTGTCCCTGGCTCTGCTGCCCACAGGGCACCCTGTCCCTGCCCCAGGGAGCCATGTCCTCCTCCCAGGGACCCCAGCCCCACAGGAGCAGGACACCCCAGTGTGAGTCCCCCAGCCCTCACCTCGCAGGACTCTGCTGAGCTGGAAGCTCCCACGCAGCGGGGCCGGCAGCGTGGAGTGCTGCACCTCACAGGTGAGCTGCGAGGGGACGTCATCCTTCTGCAGGGTCACCATCACTGTGCTGGACATGTTGTAAGTTTTCACCCTCCATTCGGTGACCTGGGGCTGCTGAGCCATCATGGGGTCCTTGTTCTTAAACCATTTCACCCCAATCTCTTTGGGAAAGAACCCTCCAGTTGTGCAGTTGAAAGGCACAGAATGCCCCGGCATCACTCTCTGCTCAGGCCCAGACACCACGAGAGGGCTGGGTTTGGCTGTGGGGAGAAGCACAGGGCCATCAGACCAGGCTCTGGCCCCTGCCCAGCCCTGGGCCCGACAGGAGCACAGTCTCCTACAAGGGCATGGGCACGGCTCATGGGATCCTGTCCTGGACCAGCCCTGAGCGCCTTCCCCATCCCTGTGCTACCTGAGCAGAGCCCGCTGGGCTGGTTCCTGTCAGGAGCTGCTCTGGGAGCCCCACTCACCTTGCACAGACACCTCTGTGCCATTGCCACGCTGAAACACCTCTTCCTGACCAGCGTCCCCCTTGACAAACTTCACACAGTAGTAGGTGCCCATGTCCTCAGGCTGAACGTTCCCGATGTAGATGGTGAAGTCTGTGTCGGACTCAACCACTGCTCTCGTCACACGGGGCAAGGGTTTCTCTCTCTGGTCATAGATGGTCTTGTTGTCACCGCCCCAGCCCTTCAGCCACCTCACAGCACCTGCTATAACCTTTCCAGATGTGGTGCAGTTCAGAGTGAGCTTCTCCCCTGCTGCCACTGACACATTGTCCTGGGGCTGGTGCAGCCTGAAGTCCTGGGCACCCACACCTAAAGAAAAAAGAGACCAAGTCTCACCTGGCATCACACATCCAGATTCCCGACTGTTCTCCCAACCCTGGGACAGGCTGAGCACCCCAGGTGATGGGCTGTGGCCATGGACACAGTGTTCTGTCCACAGCACAGAGCTGGATGGAGCTTTGCTTGGTGATGACTCTGCTGTGCTCCATACAGATACATCATGGAGCACATCCCAGCTGCCCATGTCTTCAACACGCTGGGCTGCCTCCCACAGCCACCTGGCTTTGTCAGCCGGGAGAAAGAAGTGCACAAAATGAGGTGCTCCAAAGAGCCAGCTCCATCATCAATGTTACACTGCATTTTCTGTTCCAAATCTGTCCTTTATCTGCATGGAATCCCAGCCCTGGTGATCCCAGCAGAGCACAGTCAGTGCCCCCACAAATGCCAGCCAAGCAGGTACCATTCCTGCTCAGCAGCAACCACAGGGAGATAACGCCTTTGGAGCATATCCACACCACTGGTCCCTAATCCAGTCACCTGTGCCACACCTCCCTGCACAGACAGTGACATCCCAGACAACCTCCACTACACATCCATGGGTTACTCAGGGGTTAATTTTGTCAGTGCTTCCCATGCCAATATAGTTATTGCAATCAAATTCACGAAAAATTTCAATCCTGGTTGCTGCTTAAAGGAACATTTTTTTAAGCCATATGGAGAGAGAAGTGGGGGAACCACTCAGATCCACCTGCTGGTAACAGGTGGCTGTGGCACCCAGAACCGGTGTCATGGTCACACAGATCATTGCGTTTAAGCAGGTAATGTGAGCAGCATGGGGAGCACATGGACTGGCACCCCACATCTCTCACACCAGAATCATGGAATCACAGAATCTATCAGGCTGGAAAAGTCCCAAGATCGCTGAGTCCAACCTTTAAACCAGTACTGCCAAGCCCCTGACCAAACCACGACCCCAAGTACCAAATCCAAACATCTTTTAAATCCCTCTAGGGATGGTGACCCCACCACTGCCCTGGATAGCTCTCTTACCCTTTCAGTGAAGAACTTTTCCCCAATATCCAATCTAAACCTCCCCTGTACAATTTGAAGCTGTTTCCTCCTGTCCTGTTGCTTGTTATTTGGGAGAAGAGAATGACCTCCACCTGGCTACAGCCTCCTTTCAGAGAAATCCAGGACAGCAACTCATGCCAAGGCTTCCCTTGGGACACAGCAGGATAATATCTGTCTGGATGCTCCCAGGAGGACCTGCTGTAGGACAAGCTGCTCTGACCCCTCTGGCCACAGCTGGCTCTCACAGAGACCAGAGCTGATTTTTGGCAGCTGTAAATCCCTCCTGACTCACAGTGGTATGTGCTGTACCCACAGATGTTCTCACTGTTCCACTGTGTGTGGAATTAATCTCTATGGCCAGAGTTACCAGGAGCAGTTTCTCTAGACTGCCCCAGTTAAAGGCTTTTTGCCCTGGGCATCAGTCCACAGCATCCTCAGCCAAAACCTTCAGGCCCTGGTGTTTCCCTTTGAAGGCAGTCAGAGTTAACATGGCAGCAGCATTTGACACCAGAACAAGTTTTTCCCACAAAACAAGCACAGAGGGACTGAGTGGTTTGTGTCATGTCCAGATGAGTCATTCACTCTGAGCCTTGGTCCTGCACCTGAGCAGTGGTGCCCTGGGTCTCTGCAAAGCAACCCCATGCTTCTCAGGTGACACCCCAATTGTGGGGAGCAGCCTTGGAGCAGAGGCCTCCTGCACTCCATGTGCTGAACACAGCACTGACACAGGGCAAACACTGCTGGATCTGCTTCTGTGGCATCACCTGAACTTCTCCATGTCCTGCTGCTGAGAGACCTTTCGCAAGAAATGGTTGAGAAACTCACAGAGGAAGTTCACAAGCACAGAAGCATCATCGCATCATCTGTCTGTCATAAAACCACTGCACGTGGATGCGACAGAGAGGGACTAGGCTGCCACAGGCAGAGAGACTGGAACCCCCAGCCAGCAGCCACAAAGATTCCAAGCCCTTCCATGTACCCAGGGGGGGTTACAACACCAAGCACTGGTTCCACCAAACTGGGCAAATAAAGCTCATTAGTGGTAGCACGAGTACAGCAAGGGACACAGCCCAAGTGTGGCCACAGGAGCAGGAGGGCAGGGGGACTCCCCACTGCCACTCTGTGCCCTGTGATCAGTGTGTTACTCACTGCTCCCCTCTGCAGTCCTCTGTACAAGCAACTTCCATGCAGTGGTTCCCCCACGTCCCCTTGAGGGCCCCCTGCACGGGGTATAAATGCCTGCACCACCCCCCACAGCCCAACCTGAGCAAGCCGAGCACCTCCTCTTCATCCTCCCTCTCTCCATCTGCCCATCTCCCCATGAGGCACGTGGTGTGCTGAGGGGGAGAGCTGGGAAATGCCTGCTTTGGGGCCCCAGAGCTGACCCCAACGCCAAAGAGTGTCAGGGTGGGCACTGCTCAACCCCAAAGTTCATTTCTTGGTTGCAGTGATGGGTCTCAGAGAAACGTCCTCAGAAGCATTGGGACAGAGCTGAGTGTGGCTGGGTGCCCGGTCTGTGGCTGGCTGCCATGCCTGGTGTGCAGCAGGGGCTCCCCACTACCTTGGCACAAGGGTCCTGCCATCCTGGAACCGCAGGGATTTATCCCTGCAAGCAGCAGGGATCTCTCCCAGGGTCCAGATTTGCAGCCAAATGTGGATGGTCTGTGTGCATTCCACAGCACCGAGCCTGCATTCCCTCCTCACTGGGGCAGCAGCGTGCCCGCCTCTCTGCCCAGGGACTAGCAGGCACAGAGCATGCTGTTGTCCAGAAAAAGGATGCAAGGTGCTTTCCTGTTTTCCTGACTGCTACTGCTCCCAGAGGATCGAGGGAAAAAAGGGACTCACACTGCCGGCAGCTTCACTGGCAGCTCTTGGTCACCACAGAAAACACCGTGAGGCTCCAGGCAGCCCCTTGGATAGGATTAAAATGGGGTTTTGGGGTATTTTTCCACGTGTTCTGCCGTGCTACCTCACCCAGCTCTTCTCAGACCACCCTGTTCAGGGATTCCTGATCTATGACACACAGCCTCTAGCCATGATCCACCACAGGAACATCCCAACAAAGACCAGCTCGTACCTCCTGGCCAAGAAGCAGGAGTCCCAGTCAGACCTGGCTTCTCCACTTCCTGCCTGCATCCAACACCCCACACCAGGACCAACCTGACCCCCTCCTGCTCAGAATGACCCCAACCCCCGCAGCAGCTCACAGCAATGCCCTCCCTCCTCACCACAAAGAGAAAACACAAAGGGGAAGTTGGCAGAAAACCCCAGAACACACAAGCTAGAAAATGCAAAGTTTCCACCAAAGCTTCTTTCCTCTTTCTCCCTGAACACAGCTTCTCCTCACACGCAGACAATGCCTCCCCTTCTCCTTCCCCTTTTGAGATGCTCACCCAGTGGGAGCAAGAGCCCAGCCAAGCTCCCTCCCAGCAGCTCACAACATCACTGTGCACCAGGAATGGGATATTGGGGGGCTTCAGGCCACAAACACACAGGACACCACAATTTCTCACTATTTCCCTGCTTCTCCTCTGCTGCCTCATGACAATTATTTTCTTAAACTTGAATTCCAAACCACCTGGAACTGGAACACGGTCCTCTTGCCCCCAAGATGAATGGGAATTTAGGTGCTCTGACCCTGTAATCTGCTCTATCCCCCACTCCAGAATTAGCCAAAGGTTTTAGAGCCCTGAAAGCATCACCTAACAGTTCCCACGTAGGTGGGAGCACCCTCACAGTGCAGACCCAGAGCACTTCCAGACCAGAGCAGAGGCAGGAGCATGATCTGGCTGAGCCTGCCTCCTTCCCATTATTCAGTTTAATTTGGGAGCAAAATAATTCCAGCTCTTGCTGCAGTGCAAGTTTTCCATGTCGGTGACACATTTTTTTTTTCTATATTCCACCTTTTGAAGAATTTGATATCAAACAGATTGCAAGAGGCTGGGGTTTAATTCAGGAGAGGCTGCTTGGATGCTTCCTGGTAAAAATAGATTTTTTTCCTCTGAAGGAGATGGGTAAGGAGCTCTGGGATGGCTGTGTGCTCCAGAAACGATGTGCAGCTGGTCACCGGCATCCAAAGCCCCACAGTCACTCACTGAAGGAACAGACCAATGGGCAAGGGAACTCCAAAATAATCCTGCTGGAATTTCACCTGCAGCAGGGCTGCCAGGGGTGGAAACTAACAGGTGCTGCCTATAAAAGGCCTGGAATCTGCTGTTTAGGGAAGGCAAGGAGAGCCCTGGGGATAGCTGCTGAGCCCTGAGCAGACCCCAGGGCGCTCAGGGAGGGTTGTAGTAAAGGCTGTGTTTCACATCCATGACATCAGAGGAAGCCTAGGCTCACACGCAGCCACCATTTCCAAGCTCCCCTCCTCCAGCATCAGCAGAAATTTATCCCAAGAGCTAGAGCCCCAGCAGCAAACTGAATTCCCCTTGGAAGAGGCTCTGTGGAGCACAGCTGAAACCCTCTGTGGAGACAGACTGGCATGGAAGGGCTCTGCAGGGCACAGTTTCTCAATGAGGCTCTGCTGTTTGGTTTCCCACATCTCACTGCCTTTGCCCCACTGGAAGGTCTCCTCCAGGACCTTTCCTTTTCCCCTTCACTTCTGCAGAAGCTGTCAGAACAGCCGGCAGTGGGAGCCTGGGCCAACTCTGCTGGAGTTCAGCTTAGTTTGAGCCATGGCCCAGGAGGGATCCGCCATATGGAAAAAAAACGACGTGCACATTTGCACCTAAAATCAGAGATGCAAACCACAACCCCGGGGTGGCTTTTTTCCCATGGCTGGCTCAAAGAAATGGGGTTCTTACTCCAAGACCACATTTAATTAAGTTCAGGAGCTTTGCTGGAGCTATTCTCTCATGCAGGAAATCGCAGTGGCTCACTGGGAAGCCGCGCTCACCGCCAAAGCCTTCTTGGCTCTCAGCAGCCGGAGTTTTCAGTTTGGGGCCAACACTTCTCAGTTGTGATCAGGCAACTCAAAGCAAGGAGCGTTGTGCTGAAAGCATTTGCTTTCTACCCAAGTTTGCATCCAACTTTTTGCCCAAGTAAAGCTTTGATGGTAAATATTTCAATGGGCTTAGGAGAATGTGGGTTTCCCCCACGGAACCTGGGCTGGGCTCTGTAGTGGGATCTGGATGGAAGGGGTGGGATTGGAATAGAGCAAAAAGCTCAGCAGCGAGATGCTCCTGAAGATGCATCACTATTGCAGCAGGTTTGCCTCAAAAACCCCGTCCCTCCCTTGGCAGGGGGAGCGATTCCTTCGAAACCACCCAAAACGAAACACCCTAGAAAGGAAACATCCTTGAAAGCAGCAGTCACCACAGTTCCTGGTGGGATGAGAGACTTCTCTTCCCGCTGCTGGTAAGGGAAACAGCCAAGAGTGGCAGGTTTTGACTGGTCCTTTGCTGTGTGCCCCAGCTTTTATAAGGGACTGGTGGAGCCATGAGCTCCTGGGAAGCCTGGGACACACTGAGCCTGAGGCGACACGCCACAGGATGCCCTGAGGTGTTGCAATTCCACCACTTCAGTGCCCAACAGTTGAGCAGATAAAGAGCCCACAGTGTGCTGAAGCAAGAGGGTAGCAAGAAAAACAAGTTCTTGGCAGAGAAGACAGCCAACCCTCACCAAAGCCTCCCCATGCCTTCCCCACTACCATCTCCAAGTGGGAATTCGGGCTGCTTGCTGAGATTTGCCTCACCCATAGCTGGCAGGGGGGTGCTCGCAAATGGGTGGGAACAACATGCCTCTTCATGCCCCTGCCGAATTCCCGGCCTGGCTGGGAAGCGGAATGAATGTCTGCCTGCCTTGAAGTTTGGGTTGAGAAGAACCGCCGGGCAAGGGCCCCGCGGGAGCCCCTCGACCACCGCCGCTCTCTAGGTCACCGCAGGAAAGGTCAAAGCAACCGTGCGCGGAGAGGCGGCGTCATGTCGGCACCGGAGGTGTGCGGGAGCGGGGAGAGAGGAGGATCGGGGAAAAACGGGCAGGGAAACAAGGGGGGAACAGGGCAGAGGAGAGGAGCAGGGCGGGATAAAGCGGGGGAAACACGGCAGAACAGGGAGAGGAGCTAGGTGGGAGGGAAAGGTGGAAAACAGGACAGAGGAGGCAGGAGCAGGATGGAAAAGAGTGACAACAGGGCAAAGCAGAGGAGAGGAGCAGCGTGAGGAAAGGGAGAACAAGGCAGAGCGGGGCAGCAGGGTGGGAGGGAAAGCGGGGGAATAGGGCAAGGAAAGGAGCAGGGAGGCAGGCAGAAACCATGGCTTACCAGGCAGGGCGAGCAGCAGCAGGCAGGGCAGTGCCCAGGCGGTGCGGCCGGGATCCCGGGGATGCGGCTCCATCGGTGCGGGGAGCGGAGCCCGCGGCTTCACAGCGCGGCCCCGCGCCCGGATCGGCGGCTGGGTTTGATAAATAAGACAAATTTAAAAAAAACAAAAAAAAGATCCAAAAAAACCCAAAAACAACAACAAAAAAAAAAAAAAAAAAAAAAAAAAAAAAAAACCAAAAAAAAAAAAAAAAAAAAAAACCCACCAAAAAAAAAAAAGAAAAAATAAAAGAAGAAAAAAAAGCGCAGAACTGCAGCTGGCGAAGGAAATCGCTCTTCTCAGCCCCAAAATGAGGAAGGAGGCCGGGCTCCCCCCTTTCTCCCCCCGCGGNCGGGCGGGCGCGTGCCCCGGTGCCGCGCGGAGCCGCCTCCTCCCCTCCGCCGCGCCGCCTCCGTTGCCGTGGTATCGGGGAGGGACGGAGCTGGCCCCAGCTTCGAGACCCCCTCCGGCTCCCAGCAGCCCCGGTTTAGCGCCGCTTCCCTCCGTCGTGGGGGAGAAACCAGCCCCGCCCGCCCCGGGGCAGAGTCCTCTGGTCAACCCGGTGTGCGGCTGCCTTAAGGTGGGCTGGGAGGGGACCCCCGGGACCGGCCGCCAGGAGCCCCGGGCTGCCCGGTCCCTGTCGGCCGGGGCGGAGGAGGCGGCTCCAGGGCTGCGGGGATGGGGGTTGAGGGTCCTTTCACTCGCCACAGGCTGCCGGTGTAGCCACCGCTTCGGCACGGCCACAATACACAGCCCAGCATCCCTGAGCTGGGATTGGGGTGCAGGAGCACGCAGGGGGCGTTCGGCGTCCTGAACACTCAGGGACCACCTGGAGCTGAGCCAGGACAGCCCGTGGCAGAGGTACAAAGAACAGGCAGCCTTGGGGGTCCCAAATGCCCGGGGACCTCCCAAGGGACCACGCAGGGCTGAGCTGTGAACGCGTGGCAGAGGCACGGGTGGTGTTTTGCCGGTGCCACAGGGACAGGTCAGCTTGGCCCGCAGGGGTCAGGGCCAGCAGGAGGGGACACTGGTGCAGCACAGACAGGCAGAGGGTGAATGGGGAGGGAGATGAAAATCCTGCACAGCACGCTGGGAGAATGGGGACATCCCCGTGATGTCCCCTCAGCGGGAGCCTGCAGCAAGAAGAAGCGGGAGCCTGAGGACACGGCAGCTGTAAGGGTAGGCAGGGCTGAGGAAGAGGAGGGGGTGTTGGGGTGTCAGCATCCATGGGATTCATGTCCCTGCAGTGCCCTGCTTCTCCCTGACACAAAGTCCTTCCCAGGGGAGTCGCAAGGACACATTCTCCACTGTCTGCACCTGTCACAGCTACTCACACTGCCCAGGGGCACTTCAGCCAGGCCACACCAGGTACCTGGGATGCCAGGTGCAATGCTGGCAGCTCCCAGCAGCACCCCACTGTCCTCTCTGCCCTCCCAGGGATGGGGTAGACACTGCAGAGCGGGAGCTCCCAGCTCACCCAGCATCACCTGCAGCATCCCCAGCAGCACAGATCACACCGATTGCTCTCCCACACTGGGCTGGGTCCCCGAGGACAGCACTGGGTGCCATACTGGAGGACCTGCTGCCGGCTTCCCGCTCCTCCCCAGGCAGCCGCCAGGGCTGTCGGTTTTATTTAGAGCCTCGCACAAACACAGCCGAGATATCTGAAGTGACTTGGCACCATCAATCTGCGCACGGCGCCCGCCTGCGCATCCCCGGCACCGCCAGCCTCCCCCTCAGCCCCAGCTACGCCCATGGGGCACATCCAGCCCTAATTTAGCACTGCTGGGAGCCGGGATCAGCTCCCCAGGCTTCTGCACTCACCTCCCTCCGCAATCCCCTGGCAGCTGGAGGCTGCACTCAAGGGTTGTGGCCAGTACTGCTCCCACTGGAAAAACTTTTGTGGCCAGCAGCACTGGTCCTTGGAAGCCCAGTACAGCCATCACTTCTCTTCACAACACTGGCCAGAGTAGCCAACAAGGAGCAGGGATCCAGAGGAGCCCTTGGATTTGGCCCTTTGCACATAGTAACGATTTTTTTTCACAGGGATGGAACACAGGGACACATCGCTACAGTGCACAGGCACCTCACAAGAGGAAGCGAAGGGGCAGGTGCTGAGCTCTGCTCTCTGGTGACCGGTGATAAGACACGAGGGAACTGCATGAAGCTCTGTCAGGGCAGTTTGAGATTGGATATTAGGAAAAGGTTCTTCTACCAGAGGGTGTTTGGGTACTGGAACAGGCTCCCCAGGGCACTGGTCACAGCCGCAAGCCTGCCAAAGCTCAAAAAGCATTTGGACAATGCTCTCAAGCACAGGGTGGGATTCCTGAGGTGCCAGGACAGGAGTTGGATTCGATGATCTTTGTGGGTCACTTTCAGCTCTGGATATTCCATGGGATCAGCAGTGGTTTGTGCTTGTGAAAACCCTGCAGCTACACCATTATGGGCAGTGCATCCCACCCAGCCCAAGTCCAGAAGCAGGAACTTTCAGGGCAAGTGGGTGCCCAGCAGGAGGGCAAATGCCAGTGACACCCTGCAGCCATTCACAGCCACTTTTCCTGGTTATTTTTACATGGAAGCACAGATCCTGGAGGCCTGTTTGGCTTCAGCCTGTCTGGGATATTCTGCTCGGCATTGAAGGTGCAGACAACCTGTTCTGAGGTAATTGCAGAGCAGAGCCAGCCTGCACACAAGCAGCAGCCACCGCAGAGCGCTCGGGAAGGGAAGTTAGAGCTTAAAAAAGCTCTGCAAGAGAAGGTACTGCACAGAGCAGATGGCACGGCGCAAGCTTCCCGGGAAGAGCTGCTATTGCTCCCCATTAGGAAGCATATGGGCAGGCTCAGCTGCCTCTCCTCCTACCCATGGCCCTTCCACTTGGCATCACAGGGGCCCTGCTCCAACACGAGAGGTTTGGAGGATTCACCCTGGCAGGGCAACCCCTGCCCTGCACTTGGCAGGGAACCAGGGGGAGAGGAATGTTCTGCTCCTTGTGTGCTAGTGACAGAGGGACAACGCAAAATTTTGGGAGTGCAACTCTGCCATCATCATCCTCCTTCTGCACAGAACACCCACGGTGAGCAGGAGGCTGCAGTACTGCTTGGCAGGGCAGGCAGTGCTGCCAGGCTCTCTGTGCTGCCAGCGGGCACCCATCTCCGTGCTTCAGCTCAAAACTCCTGCTCCAGCAGGGAGGATTCCAGAGACCCTGGAGGATTCCAGAGCTTGGCTCTCCCTGGCCCTAGGAGCTGGGCAGCAGCCAGCATGGGGACAGGGCAGTGTTTCAGGAGAGCTTTTCAAGAATAAGTTGATTTTCACAGCTTTGAGGCACAGTGAGGAACTCGCATCATGCTGCTAGCACCCGTTTGGGGAAGACACGTGCTCCGTATGGCAGGGCTGGGCCAGGCTCACCCACCCCCATAGGTTTGGGTGCTGGGCAGGCAGGGGTCTGCTTCCCTTCCCTATTCCCAGCCAGGACCACAGGCTCAATGTGCTTTTTGCATTCCCTTGTTCCCAGCTGGGCAGCTCTGCAGGATCTGCTCCCTCCCCAGGAGGAGCTGCAGACCCATCCACACACAGGGACCCCCCCCAGGCAGGGCAACAGCATCCCATCTCTTGTCAGAGCCTGGCAGCATCCAATGGGAACAATTGCAGCCTTGCCAGAACCATCCCAGTGGAAAGTCTTGCAGCACTGGTTTTGCCGAGACTGTTCTTTCATGCCTTAATCAGCTGCCTCTCTGATCCTCTCCCAGCCCCATGGCCCCTGGGAATAGCGGTGGCTCACTCCGCTGGAGGGGATTCACAGGGATGGAGATGGGAGAGGTTCCAGTCTCTGCCCTGCAGGGCCAAACCTGGGCCTGTTGTTGAATAATTTCACCAATGGAGGTGACAGCAGTCTTTCCCTGCCTGGGACTTTGTCCCTCATGATCCCCACTCCAGCAATGGGATGGCACAGTGGGAGAAGTACCAATAGCCTGAGTGGCCACATCGCACCAGTTGACCCAAAATGCTCAGTCCACCCTTCAAAACCCAAACCAGCTTAGGGATACAGAAAAAAAAAAAACACCAATACTTTGGACATCAGCAGGGAAAAGATCCCAAATTCAGCATCCAGAGGTGCTGTTTTGGGGCTGCGGGCACATAGCCATGCCCAAGCATCAGCGAGCAGCCAGTGCTTGTGGGAGCCCTCCACAATAATGACTCAATGATCTTAGAGGTCTTTTCCAACCTCACAGATTCCTTGATAAACCAAAACACACAGCACTGAGCACGTGGAGCTGCAGGGACTCACCACTCTGGAGAAACTCAGAACCATCCTGGCCCAGTCCCAGGCACAAACACCTCCCAGCCCAGCACCCCAAGAGGTGCTACTTTCACAGCTCACCACAACAAAACACCCTGTGGGACCACATCAGAGCACGAGGCCCACACAAGGTCTGTTCTGGCACCCACAAGTCAGTGCAGCCTCCATACAGCCAGAGATCAGCATGTTCCCCCATCCATTCTCTAGCTTCAAAAACAAATTTCAAGACCCCTCCAGCTTAAGACTAAAGTGGACACATCCGACAGTCCCCCCACCCCCACCTCTCAGGCTTCAGTCAGCACCCAAAGAGGGCTTTCAGCTGGGAGAGAAACACAAATGTCTCTTGAAGCAGGGAGCACCAGTTACACTGCTGATATTTAGGGCTTCCAGCACAACAAATGGAGCTGCAGCTTCATTAGGTACCTTGCCAATTTAATCCAAGACATGCAGTACAGGGGAAGCTTAAATTAGTTTATCTCATGTTAACTTAAAACAAGCAATATGTTAATGTAGGCATGGTTTTCATGGACTGTGACCCAGGGAAGGGGCACCCACAGCCCTCTAAACATGGATTTAAGAAGCAGGGGTACGTAGCCTACCTGTCTTCTCATACTCCTGTGATAGCATCTACCACCATAAACATCCACCACATCACTCTCTTATATGGGAGAGACCCTGGAGAGGGTGATGAGCTGCAGGGGCCTCATTAAGGCTGTGATTGCAAGGAGAAGGGTGGGAGCAGCCAGTGCATGGACTTTGCCCCTCACCTTTTGAGAGGGCTCATGGGAATGACCTGCAATTGTTTTAGCCAAGCTTTTATTGGGTGATTTAGGAGTTACAGCTGAGTTATTTCAGCTCTCTCAGGTCTTTGTTAGGGCTCTGGGGCCCAGTTGATACAGATGGTGTGGGGGGGTGAATGGGGTAGAAGTGAGATGCTCCCTGGCATGGGGTATTTTCTGAGGAGCCCCCTCTGTGCTCACTGGCCAGACCCACTGCCTATTTCTGTCCCCTCCTTAGGGGAGCAGGACTTCAAATCACAGCCCACTTAATTTTAGTGTCCCTCTGCCACTGAATTAATCCCCCACACTGCCAGGATCAGCTGGTTCCCTCCAAGCCCCTGAAATGACTTTCAGGGAGGATGAGGGAGGGATACAGCTCTGCCTGCCCACGCGGGGCATTGCTGGGTTGGAGTGATGCTCCAAGTGCCCTCATGGCACTCACACACTGTCACCCTGGGCTTCAGCAGTGGCAGCAGAGCCCAGTGTCAGACCACCCACTGCCATCAGAATGTCCATCACTGTCTACCAAGCAAGAAGGAAAACCCACAGGCTAGAGCAGGGACTGTATCCATGGGGCAGCTCAGCCATCCCAGGGCTGGGCTATGCTCCCAGGCTGCTCCCACCCAGCAGTGCTGCCCTGTGGGATGCTGCAAACCGGGTGAATTGACCGGGCTTCCTTAATGCAGCCCAGCATGCTCACACTCTGGGGGAATTCCTCATGGCTGTGTCACAGCAGGAAAGGTGGTTTATATCCTGTGCCTGGCCTGGAAACGGCCCTGGCTGACCTGAGGTGAGGGGTTTTAGGGTAAAAGTGCTGACAGGCTGGGAAAAGCCAGCCTGGTGTTGGCTGGGAAGGACAGGGCTGGCAGTGCTGGCGCCTGTGCCTGCTGAGGTGCCTGAGCTGGCAGGGCTGTGCTGACCTTTCCTGGCAGACAGGATCCTGCCCCTTGGCCCAGAGGATGGTTTGCTCTCTGCTGTGGTTCTGCAACACATGCACAGCCCCAGGACTAAGCTGCACAGGAAGTGGTGCAGTGACCATCCCTGGAAGTGTTCAAAAATCCTGGGGACTTGGGGACATGGGTTTGTGGTGGGCTCGGCAGTGCTGGGGGAATGGCTGGACCAAATGATCTTAGGGGGCTGTTCCAACCTTAACTGGTGACAGGGATGGGGGCACAAGAGAGGCCCCACTCAGGGCAGCTCAGCAGGGACACAGGGTGGCCCCAATCCTGCAACCTTTGTGCCAGTGGTTGCAAAACTGGGAGACATCTGTGCTGTGTGGGGCATGACTGGGCTCACCCCAGCTCTGATGGGCTCCAGAACCACAGGGAGCTCTGGTGCCCACCCTGGCACCCTGCCCCAACCCCAGGAGCAGAAGTGCTGTGGAGGAGGAGGTGGCAGGGATGGAAGAGGGGGGAGGGCAGGGGGCAGGCAGAGAGCTCCAGCTATAGAGGCACATTTCAGAGCTGGATGTTAATCATTGATGGGAGCTGTTTAAACTAAAGCCTCCCTTCCCCCTCTGGAGGGGGAAGTGCTGCACTGTACTGGCTCGTGGGGATGTGGTGGCAGTGCCAGTACCCAGATCCCCCAGCACACAGCCAGCCCCATGGAGCGATGCTGGAGAAGACCTTGATCTCCCCTTGGTGGTACCACCAGGACTGTGGTGGAGCTCAGCCGAGGGAAAAGCGATATCATCTCCGTTTCTAATGCCAGTTGGTTTTTTTTTCTTTTTTTTTTCTCTGCATCCCCTCCAAGTTCTTTGTTGATTGCAAATCGTTATCATGAAAGCGCATCCGAGGCTGCAGCAGCAGATAACGCTGTGCTGCCGGGCCAGTGGCTGGAGCTCACCGAGGCTGCACTGCCTGAGAGTCCTGCGGCAGCTGCGGATGGAAATAAAACTGCTAACGTGAGGGATTGATCATGTTCAGCCAGCTCAGCCCATTGCTTCCTGCTTGGCAGAGCCCTTGCTGTGAAGTGCTAAAATCCAGGCTCAGAGGTGGGATTTGTGCTGTGGAACCTGGCATGTGGGCATCGCCAGGGTGATGCCCCATGGAGGGCTGAGACACGGCACACGAGGCGTAGGAGAGCTGGTACAACCCCATGTCACTCTTTACTGCAAAGGAAGGTGGTGTGTCCAGCAGTGGGGGCTTCGTGGGGTCATTTGTGAAAGTGCTGGATCCAATGCCTCATGGTGGGAATGGCACAACTGCTGGGATGCAGGGGGGCTGCACCCCCTGAAACAGCCAGACCAAGCCCTTGGAAGAGGATGCTGACCAGCCCTCAGGGCCATCCCAGCCCTCCTGCCAGGCTGTCACTGTGGTCACTGTCCCCATGTTGACCCCGTAGCAGCCCCAAGGCCCAGGAGCCACATTCCAGACCTGTTGGCTCTTTATTTTGGCCCTGTTGAGACCAAACACATCCAAACTGCCTGACTCAGCACTCTCAGCTCTGTGGGGCTGGGGTTATTCTGGCCCTGCTGCTGGAGGCTGGATGGAGAAAAACGCTTCTCCGAGGGGTTTGTGTTGGTCTGTCCTTTTTTTTTTTTTTTTTTTTTTTTTTTTTTTTT